>PVLC010012611.1:0-43852 GCA_004027655.1 Graphiurus murinus
AAGAGACACTTTAGATCTATAAGCAACCAAGTTTAATCTCTCTGCCATGATTAAAGTCACAGAATTATGGAATTCATGTAGAGTAATAATAGAAAGTCATATTTAGATTGCTATTATTTGTCACTTTTCAGAAAGCAGGAAAATAAAAAATAAGTCTTTTAGTTATCGATAAATTCTTTTCACATTTGTAGCTTAACAGTATAAGCACCATGAACTGACTTTGGGAGTAAAATATTTAGCACTACTCTAATATCTATCAGGCTCTCAATAAAGTTGCCCCAAGTGAAGTATTTATAAAAATACTAATCAGAAAAAAGTGTGTGTGTGTGTGTGTGTGTGTGTGTGTGTGTGTGAGAGAGAGAGAGAGAGAGAGAGAGAGAGAGAGAGAGCATGTTTAAAATCCTCAGCTTAACTGATAAAAGCAAGAAGTGCTCTAATATATTCATGGAACAATCCCACTAAAAAACAGTCTACATTTGGCTATTCTACAACCCAATTGTGCATTCTGCTAACTGTGCATAACTGACTAAATGAATAAATAAATCAATCATTTACTTGTTTTTATTTTATGGTGATTTCATCACTAACCTCCCCTCCCCCCCCAAAAAAATGACCCAAGAAGGAGTACCTTAGTCCCTATTTCCAGCCCTTTTTCACCTCTGAACTTTCTTTACATAGAAATTGTAGAATAGTTATAAAGAGCTCATGTTTAGAATCCACTTCTCCATCTTTAGCATCTTCAGTAGAGATGCAACCCCTCACTGTCTTTAGATAAAATTACAATAAGTAGAAAAATAAAAATAAATAAATTGAAAACAAAATGTTCAGCAGGGCACATAAAGTTCTTCATGAGCTGCTCCCTGCCCTCCTTTTGAGCCTCATGCTGGCCAGCTGGCCATTACAGGGCTTTCAGCCCAATAGTCCCAACCCTGATCTTTAGACAACCTGCTCTAACTCACAAGTCTGTTAGATACCCTTCTGGTTTCCCTACCACAGTGTGTTCTAACTTTTGATTTTCAGGACTGGATCCCAAGTCAGTGCAAGCTTTCAAAAGTCAAGGAATTCATTTTTTAATGTCCAGGGCCAGCCCTGGACTGGCACCAACAGACACAATGACATCAAGGACAAGTGAGTGAGCCCCAGATTCTGTGGAGAGAGGAAGGCAACAAGGATGGGAAAGATTTGACAGGTGTGATGGCATGCACCTGTAATCTCAGTACTTGGGAGGCTCTCAGCAACCTAGTGAGACTGTTTCCAAACAAAAACTAAAATAGGGTGGGGGATGTGGCTCAGAGGTAGAATGCCTCTGGCTTCAATTCCCAGAACAACAACAAAAAGGAGATGGGGAAGGGAAAGGAGGGCACAGTATTCAGTCTCTTGTACGCCGTGTGGCATTTTAGAAAAGCAAAGCTGCTTCACGGAGTCCTGCCAGGCTGCAAGGGCCAAACATATTGTTCCAGTTCCCCACTTGGTTTTACTGCCACATGCCAGTGCCAATCCCCAGTCTGGGCAGAGTTGCTTCTCCAGTACTGCTTTCTTGGAGTTCTTAAAAAATCTGGATGATGGCTGGCCACAATTAAGGACTTATTAACTGATCAAACAAATGTATCCTAATGGGCTAGTTTACACTGGTTCACGAGATAGACATTATGAAACCCTCTGTTAATTTGGTTTGCACTTTTCATAACATGGCTAGTCTAGATTTCTCTATCATTTATTCATATATATATTCAAATATATATGAAAATCTGTTTTGCATTAAGTAAGCTTTAATGTGTTTGGTTTTATATCCTCTTAGGACTTACATGTTGATCGCTATTTACAGTGAAGAACTTTTCTTAATGTTTTCATAAAGATGTGAAGCTTTTTATTTCTTCTCTTTAATTCTGCATATGATGACCCGTGCTTATATACACGCTGTCACCAGCTGTGTCTTCCTTTGCATTTAGTTTTGTTTTTTTTTTTTTGCGGTACTGGGGATTGAGCTCAGGGGCATTCTACCTCCGAGCTATACCCCCAGCCCTATTTTTTATTCTTTATTTTGAAACCGGGTCTCACTAGGTTGCGGAGTGCCTCACTAGGTAGCTGAAGCTGGCCGCGAACCCGGATCCTCCGGTCTCAGCCTCCGGAATGCTGGGATTACAAGCGTGCGCCACCACGCCCGGCTTAGTTTTATGTAACTGATTTATATATTTTTTTTAGTATTAAGAGAAAGACACAACTTAGTCATCAAATCAGTAGTATTTCATGATTTTTTTTCCCACAAACAGGCAAAATATGAAGGCATATTCATATCACTTTTTCTTTTTTGCTTTCAATGGTCTAAGAATTGTCTTGGAACCTCTTGGAACAGAAATTCAGTGAATGTAATGTCCAAGTAATGTGTTTCTCAGAATAAACTAGTCCTTATTTGGACGATAAACATGCATAAAAGAGAAAAAGTTAAAGTGACACCAGTACCTCTCATTTTACTTGTTCAAAGTCCCAAAGATTGAGTTTCGCCCTGTCTGGTCCAGGTTCGGGTTCAGGGCTGGCTCGAGCTAGCTGGTCCTCACGCCACTAGCCACCTGGGTCCGCTGAAGAGGCAGATCCCGGTTGATGGTCCCCTCAGCGCCAGGTCCCCAGACGCCGCTGCGTGACCATCAAGAGGGAGCTGGGAGTCCAGCGCCTTGCCGGCCCTCAGGCTCCGAAGGCGGCCAAGGCTCGGAGGCCACGGCTCCAACGGCAACGGCGAGGCCCTCCTGCGCATGCGCGCCCGCGGAGGGGCGGGGCGGAGGGAGCGCGAGTGCGCAGGCGCAGTAGGGCCTGCGGCCACCCGGTCCAACAACTGTTACCTTCGCTACCAACCCCCTACTTCTCCGCCAGCTGCAAAGTGATGGGGACCCTGGACGAAAGGCAGTCCTTCACCTCTTCTGTTCTCGATGAAAAATTTCGACCACGAATGTGCCCGCTTTAGAAGGTGTAAAAGTTGGCGAAGGCAAGTAGTTGACTTCTGGGATCGCAGCTCCCCTTTAAATATCAGTAACAAAAGGAAAGAAATGAATGAAGAGAATATTTAGCAAGAGGTCAGAATAATTTTTTTGGACCCACCTGTTGAAGGTGGAGGATTACTGTTGCAGGAGGCCTTGGTCCACGGAGAACCAGAATTAGAGGCGGGATTAGGATACAGCAGGTCTTTTTATTCACCGGTGAGGTTCAGAGAGCAAAGCTCCAGGTCTGAGTCCCCAGCTCAGAACATGCAAGTTCTTTTATGCAATTGCCAACTTAACTTTCAGAAGGGAGGGGTGGCTGTGAGATTTGTTTGCCAGCCTAAGCAAGATGCAGAAGCAGAACTGCGGTTAGTCTGTGCATTGTTTCCCTTTTCTCTAGCAGTTCCCTGCTGTATCTTGAGGTCTTAGCTGCCGGGAGAGCTCCTGCTTTGTTCACCTCAGAGGGGACCTGGGAGGAAGGCTTTATTCTTCTATTTTTTTCTCTGGGCTTCTAGCCAAGAGTTGTCTTCAAGGACATAGCGGGGCTCCTGCCTCATTACCTTTTAGGTTTTTCACACGAGGTGTCAATTTTTTCTTTGATGGAGATAGTAGTTAAAACGACGTTTATGAAGAGAAGTGTAAAGAAGTAGAAGTAACAAGATATAAATGGGTCAAATCTGGGAAGGTAGGTGAGGAAGTCAGTCGGGTGGGGGAGTACTCAAACAAAAGATGGACTCTGACAAGTACAGATTATCTTGTTAAGCAACTATGATGATTTACCAGGAGTAAAAGTACCTGGAGAGCAAACATCCCCTCATCTACAGAATCTTATGGGATTTCATTTATTCCTGGAATTTTTTTTTAGGTACTAGGGATTGAACCCAGGGGCATTCTACCTCTGACGTACACCCCCAGCCCTATTTTTTATTCTTTATTTTGAAACAAGGTCTCACTAATTTTCAGAGGGCCTCACTAAGTAGCTGAGGCTGACCGGGAACCTGCAATCCTCTTGTCTCAGCCTCCCAAGTACTGGGATTACAAATGTGCGCCACATGCCCGGTTTATTCTTGGAAATTTTAAATTGGCACTTGGGAAACTTAAAATTCCAGCTTGTGATGTAAATATTTAGTCTAGTGCATAAAACATCCAGAAAGAAAAGTTTTAGAAATTTTCTACATGTTTCCAACAGCCTTAGTAGCGAAAGTTACCAAAACAAAACAAAACACATGAGTAGGCTACAAAGTTATCATGATATTTTTTATGAGGCTTTTTTGGCCAGAGAAGTCAATTACAAACTGAGTTACTTTATTTTTAGTGTAACGGTAGACTTCCTTACACTGGGAAATGAAAGAAAAAAAAAATCTAGGCTCTTTTATTTTATCTACTTATTTATTTATGGCACTGGGGATTGAACCCAGGGACATTCTACGTCTGAGTTACACCCCACCCCTATTTTTTTTTTTTTTTGAAACAAGGTCTCACTAAGTTGCTGAGGCTAGTCTTGAGCCAGTGATCCTCCTGTCTCAGAATTGGGATTACAGCCATGTACCCTGTCCCTGGCTTTGCCCAGTATCTTTTAAAGTCTTTACATTTTGTATTGGCATATCAGTATATCATTGAGAATATTAGTTTCATTTTTAACTAATATAACACTTTATTTTCTAACACTAATATTATCCCTTGTGTCTATGAGCAGAGAAGGCTTTCACAATATAAAACATTCTATATGCTATAGAAAGAACAAACTTGAATGCCTCTTCATCCTCAGGATAGGGATTTAGTGGACTCTGTAGTAGAAAGAGCCAGCCAAAAGTTTCTGGAAGTTAACTTGTATTTAATCATTTTCTTTGATAGATTCTAAAATATAAGCAACAATAAATAAGTCAAATTGCACCAAGCACAGTTTCTTGGTACTTCTTAATTCTTCCAGCAATATCACAGATCAGCAAGCCAACATTGATTTTTCTCTATACCTCTAATCTGGATTTGAAAATACAGAATTCACTTATTTTTTATTTTTATCATTTGGTTCTTAAATGCTCTGCATCCTTCCATAATGAGGAAGCAACCAGTCCTGGTTTGATATCCCGTATGACATACTTTTTAACATTTGTGTGTAACTTAAGTCATAGTTCTTGGGTTAAGTTTTTGTATTCAAATCCAACATTAGTTACTTGTGCATGAAAAAGACGTGTGCATTGGTATTTAGATCAAGCCTACTCCATTCTATTTTATATTACGCCAAATAAAAAATATTAACACCCTAAATTTTACATAAATTTTGGTCACAAAATAGCAGAACAAGCCGGGCGTGGTGGCGCACGCTTGTAATCCCAGCATTCGGGAGGCTGAGACCGGAGGATCTGGGTTCGCGGCCAGCCTCAGCTACCTAGTGAGGCACCCCGAAACTTAGTGAGACTCGGTTTCAAAATAAAGAATAATTAAAAAAATAGGGCTGGGGGTGTAGCTCGGAGGTAGAATGCCTCTGAGTTCAATCCCCAATACCGCAAAAAAAAAAAAAAAAAGTAGCAGAACAATATATTTTTTGTAGTAAATTAATGAATATATGAACACTTTTTTAGATATGTCAGAGTGAAGATAATAGAAGGCATGTGACCTCTGTATCGGGATATAATATTTTTATTTCAGTCATCTCAAGTGTCAGCTCTTAGGTACATTTTTAGGAAACTTTGAATTTTTGAAACTTTAAAAACCAAACTTATTTGATGATTTTTTTTTTAAAGGAAGTTTAACACTTAAATAACAAACTTCTGAGGAAGGAAGCTTTATCTGTTTTTCTCAAGCACACAGGACACTGCCCTCTACAGAGTAGGCACTCAATAGATAGTTTTAAATGAATGAATGATTATTATTCCTATTTGGATGAAAACATTATTGCATTATTCTGCATGAACCAACTATATAAGAACTTTATGCTTATAGCAGTGTTTTAATAGATAAAAAGGTGATTTTTAAAAAAATGTACTCTAAACAGCCTCAAGTAAAATTTAGGTGGTTGAGATCCAATTGTATCAGCGTCTTTTGACTATCCAGTAAAGTTGAGGGCATGGCAGGAAGCACTTGACACTCTAGGTATTTAGTTAGGGGATTCCTAGGAGTGATTTAAACATAATAGTAACTTTCAGGAAGCAAGTGTTGAAAGTAGTAGTAGTATATTACTGTCTTTTATCATGGGGTAAAGCAGCTCCTTCTACACTTACTACAGGTTCACTATAGAGAGATGTATATTTTGGTTTTTTGTTTGTTTTGCAGCTGCAAAGATCTGATTGTATTTGAGACAGTAAGACCAGTGGGACTAGTTGTCAGAACTGCCAAGACTTGGGCACCAGACGGCTGGGGTTCAAACCTTTGCTTTACCACTTGCCAGCTGCATGTCTTTGGGAGAGTGTTTTAGTCTCTCTGCCACAGTTTTCTCGTCTCAGAATGAAGTTAATAATCGCACCTAACCTATAGGGTTGCTATATTAAATATGTTAATGTAGGTAAGTATTTAAGATGTGACTGGCCTAGAATGTGCTAAATATTTGCTACTCTCATTATTACTATCATTAAAGCAAATTGAGAAATAGAACATGTTTCTTATAAATTTATTTGCAAAGTCAACTGTGTTGGGATTACTTCTGCTCTCTGAAGGGAGTGATACTTTTATAGTTGTTTATTTTATGTGTTTAGAGCATGCCACTCCCCCAGACCTTTTAGGGGCATCATATTAGTTCCAAGACCCTGCGACCACAGTATATGCCTTCACTTTTACTGCACTTCAGGGTGAAGGACACGACCTTCCTGATCACTTAAGTTCATAACCAGTTGGGCCCCCTACAGCCTTGAAGTGATATGATTTTCATCTGACATAATACACCTGCTGTCTCAGCTTGACGGTTCTTTCCTTTTCATCTGCTCCATGATTTTGATTTCTCATCCCTTATGTATTTTTCCTTATCTGACTTCCTTAATAATTTTAAAACTTCACACATGGGTAATACTTGGCAGTTTTTATTTATTTATTTTATTTTTTAAATTGGTGCATTTTTTTTTATTATTAGTGCATTGTAAGCATACATCTTTGTTAGGTACAAATTGATAACGACATATGTGCCCACATTTCTCATTTGACCCCTTCTCTAGATTCCCACCCTGCCCCCTGCCCTTCCTCCCTCTCAAGTTCCATTTAGTGAGTAACCTTGATGTACATTAGGGTGTCCCCCTCTCCCATCTATCCCCTTTGGTTTATCGAGGGTCTCTCCTTTTCCATCTGGAGACCCTCTTATGCCCCATCTTCTCCCTAGCATCCACATATTAGGGAGAACATATGCTTCCTTACTCTTTGTGACAGGCTAATCTCACGTAACATAATTTTTTCCAGTTAAATTGGTGCATTGTAATCATACATCTTTGTTAGGTACAAGCTGGTAAAGGCATACATGCACACATTTCTCATTTAACCCTTCCCCAATTCCTGCCCCATTCCCTCGCCCTCCCTCCTTCTCAAGTTCAGTTTAGTGATTGACTTTGATATGTTTGTGAAACTACATCATGTGCATTAGGGTGTTTCTCCCCCTCCCCCCGCCCCGCCATCACCTTCAGTTAAGTCACCTTCTTTGCTTATCTAAGGTTTCTCCTTCTTCGTCTAGAGTCCATCTTATGTCCCACTTTCTCCCTAGCTTCTGCATATTTGGGAGAGCATCTGATTTTTTACTTTTTGTGACTGACTAATCTCATTTAACATAATGTTTTCCAGTTCCATCCATTTCCCTGCAGAAACCATGATTTTGTTCTTCTTTATGGCTGAGTAAAATTCCATTGTGTACATATCCCATAGTTTTGTAATCCATCTACCATCTCTTTTTGTTCTTCACAACAATTCTACTGGAGAAAAACAACTATCTCAATTTTTGACCAGGTCATCTGTCCTTCTCTAGTTTAGATTCCACAAAAGTATTTTAATAATACTTTTGACAACATTTGTTTCTTATCTCTCTGCTTTTCAATCAGCCTCTCTAGAAAAACCCTAGTGCTCGATGGTATCAAATAGGTACTTTCTGTGGATCCATAGCTGAGCAGCCAGCCCCTGTCAGAGTAATTTGTTTGAATTACAAATTTGTCATCACCCTTGAACATGCCCCTTAGTACAGTCTGGAAATCCTCCTCCTCCTCCTTCTCCTTCTTCCTCCTCCCTCCCTCCTCCTCCTCCTCCTCCTCTTTCTTCTTCACCAGTTTATTCTCACTTTTATGATTTAAAAAAAAAATAATTCTCTATTCTTTTTTTGTGTGTGTGTGGTACTGGGGATTGAATCCAAGGCATTCTACCTCCGAGCTACTTCCCTAGTCCTATTTTTTATTCTTTATTTTGAAACAGGGTCTCACTAAGTTGCAGAGGGCCTCACTAAGTAGCTGAGGCTGGCTGTGAACTGGGATCCTCCTGTCTCAGCCCCCCAAGTACTGGAATTACAAGCATGCGCCACCACGCCTAGCTTCTTTATTCTATTCAGTACTGATTCTATGCATGCCTTCCACCTTGGGCATGACCTCACTTCTGCCTTGACACGGATGGCATGAACCTTCATATTGGAGCCTCATTCCATACGCACTATGCTTACTGCACATCTATGGCCACCTGCAACAATTCTGTCTTCTTTTCTCTCTGCCATGTAGCCGTACCATTTTTCAGGACTTAGGTCATGTTCTCCATCTGCACTTTTGATATCTTGACACTTCCACTGTCATCTGCCCTTTCTTTCTTCCCCAGAATATTAGAATATTCCCACTGATTTTTAAACATGCCAACCTTTCTCCCATTAAAAAAAAACACAAAAAACAAATGACAATAAAAAATGCTCACTACACCATCATTTTCCTGCTATTGCTTCATTGCAAGGAATTTTAATGTGAATGAAGATATTCTGTAGTGAGCAAAGCTGTACCTATCCAAGAGGCAAGATATTTGATGATACTAATGTGCAGAATCATGTTCCGTCACCAAGAGCCAGTGGGCATTTACTTTCTGAACACAAAGAGGAGTGGGAATGAGTAAAGGAGCTACAGTGACTCGGACCCCTGCAAAATCATCATCAGAGAAACTACCAGTCTGCTTTAGTGTTTGTTTGTTATTAATTTATTTATTTATTTTGTGGGTCCACTGCTGTACAACCAGTATTGAATGAAATCAGATTTATACAATTCCCCGGAGGTTTCTGTTCACAATAACATGTTGTTGAGGAAAGGGAAACATGAACAGGAAAATGTCTGGACTTCAGAGAGTCACAGCATCACTTTTCAGTCCTCTGGCACTTCCCTTTGCCAGTGTGTAACAGTGGTAAGTAGAAGAGACAGTGCTTGGGAGACACAGTAATCGTTAGCGACAAGCTTAAGAGCAAATCTCAGACGCAGCTGTTGGAGATTGGCAATCACCATGGACAGTAAAAGCCAGCTTCTTGAGCAGTTCCTGCAGAGTAGTTTTTCCCCATGACATTGGGCTGACACCCCTTTTTTCTTTTAATATCTAGGGGCATAAGGTGGAGGGAGATCATTTCTGGGAGGAGCTGGGGAAAACTCTTGTGTCATGGGGTTGGTTGCATATGCATTTGAAAAAACCAAGGAAGGCTAGAAAGAATAAATAAAAACAAGCAGTATTGTTAATACATTATTATTCAGTACCCTCCAGTCCCATCAGAGTCAAGGACAAAAAGTGCTCTAGTAAGCCACAGTAGGACTTAGCAGACACAAAAATCTGTATTTCTCCAGCATTTATATAAGGCCATATTACATAGAAGAATAATGCATTACTCACTGTGTTGGTAAAATGGACTGTGACCCAAGTTACACAGAACTCTAAGAGGGAGAATATCAGCAGCATGGCTGAAATTCCTTTTCCAGAAAGCTGAAATAAAAAAAAAAATTGTTAGTTAGAGGGCCTCACATAGCTTCAAAATGTTACTGACTCATCAACCAGTGCTCCTATTCAACTCACTCCATGATTATTTCTCCATGATCATCTAGTTTCTATTTCAGGGGAATATGCATTTAATTGAAAATTTCTTTAAAATACCAAAAGACTTTTGTCAAACAGACTATTTTATTTTATTTTTTTTATTTTTTTTTTGCGGTACTGGGGGTTGAACTCGGGGGCATTCTACCTCCGAGCTATACCCCCAGCCCTATTTTTTTTTATTCTTTATTTTGAAACCGAGTCTCACTAAGTTGCGGAGTGTCTCACTAGGTAGCTGAGGCTGGCCGCGAACCCGGATCCTCCGGTCTCAGCCTCACGAATGCTGGGATTACAAGCGTGCGCCACCACACCCGGCTCAAACAGACTATTTTATTTAGAAATATTAGAAAATAGTGGATTTTTAAAAATTCTTTGCATTGGTTTCCTTGTTTATATAAAAGTGTCACCTATTCCTTAAAAGGAACGCTGTCTGTCATAGTTAGATAGAAAATGTCCCCTAAAGAACCCATTTATTAATGTTTGGAGCTGATGTACTTCAATCCTGAGAGTTGTAATCCCCAAAGTGGATAAATCCATTGTAATGGATTTACCTGGATGGTACCTGCTAGGCCTGGAGGAGATGGTCCGTGGGGGTGCAGCCTTAGGGATTATATAAATGTTCCTCCTCCTCCTGCTTGATCTCTTGCTTCTGGCCTCCATGGTGTGAGCACAACACATGTGCTCTCCCTCCACCTCTGGCTGCCGTGTCCTGAGATCCACAGTCCACAGCTTCACATGGACTGAGCCCAAAACCATAAGAAAGGAAATCTTCTTTCCTCTAAGTTACATAGTCAGTCTTTAGATTATAGCTGCAAGAATGCTGACCCAGAATACCAACCAATGATCTCAACTGTTGCTGTTTATAAATGACCAAAACTGACACTGATGGCTGTTATTCTGGATCTCTGTGTATAGGCACAAGGCAAGTGGAAGAATGGGTGTAGTGTGAGATGGCAAGAAAGGAAAAACAGCAAGCTAGAGAGAGGATGAGAGTAAGAGAAAGAGTCTTCAAGAATAGAATCATACTATTTTGAAACAAGTATTATTGACTTGATTTTAAAAGAAGAAAAACTAAAGTCAGAATACTATAGTGAAACATGCATATCTATGTTATAGCAGCATAATTCACAATAGCTGAATTATAAAATCAACCTATGTGTCCAACCACAGATGAATGGAAAAAGAAAATGTGGCATATACACACACAATAGAATTTTACTCAGCCACAAAGAAGAACAAAATTTTGTCATTTGCAGGAAAATGGATGGAACTGGAGAATGTTGTGCTGAATGAGATTAGTCAGGCTCAGAAAGTCAAGTTTTCTCTCATTTGTGGAAGTTAGAGAGAAAGTAGGAAACATAAGAGATATAAATAATGGAGAGAGAGAGAGAGAGATTGATTGATCTAGAGACAGACAGATCTAGAGTAGTTGGAGGAAGTGGAGGAGACAGTTATGGAGGAAACACCCAAGCAATACTAGGGCAGCATGTGAGGGTGTTACCACCAGTCTCACTAAGTTGTGGGAGGAGGGGGAGCAGGATGGAATGAGAAAGGAAGTAAACAAAGAGCTATGTACCTGCGTGTTTATGACACATGGAACCTCCCTATTATGTATAATTGCAGTGCGCTAAGTAATTTTTTTTTAAATAAAGGAAGAGAAAGAAGTCAAATTAAGTCTGCTAAAGATCTTCTGAAATCCATGAAGAAGGAGGTGGTCATTGTGAGGCTGCAAGTTTCAATTTTAGATAATAGTGATTGTTATGAAAAATGAAGAGATTAGTATTCATGTCTCCTTCAACCTCTCCTCTTTTCACCTCCCAGTTTTGGTGATTAGATAATGTTTAAACTTTTTTTTTGTGGTGAGACTCTGAAGCACTTATATTTAATTCTGCAGTTGTCATTTCCCCAGTTGTTCAGTCTTAGATGACTTCTTGAGTGCTATAGTGCTGCCCACTAATCTCTTCACATAGTTTCTCTTCGCCTTTCTGAATTCTTGATTTAAGTCAACTCATTTATGGCTGAATATTACATTATTTTATTTAGCACCATCGCCCGTATGTTGTTCTTGCTTCACTGAGAGCATCCTGTTTCTTTATATCTGCACAAGACTTTGATCAGATATGCTATTCTTGAGTCACAGGTGTTTTTTTTTTTGTGTGTGTGTGTGTCAAAACTTAATAAACATTACTCCACTATCTTCCTTCATAGAATATTGCTGTGGTAGAGAATGAGCCAAGCTTATTTTTTCCAAGATTATAGCTAGCTTAATTTTTTCCTGCCTAAAATAATAAAGAATTATTTCTTTATACCTTATATCTTTTTTTTTGTTGTTTTTTTTTTGGCGGTACTGGGGATTAAACTCAGGGGCATTCTACCTCCGAGCTATACCCCCAGCCCTATTTTGTATTCTTTATTTTGAAACCGAGTCTCACTAAGTTGCGGAGTGCCTCACTAGGTAGCTGAGGCTGGCCGCGAACCCGGATCCTCCGGTCTCAGCCTCCGGAATGCTGGGATTACAAGCGTGTGCCACCACGCCCGGCTTTATACCTTATATCTTAACAGGGAATCAATCTCTCTCTCTCTCTCTCTTTCTCTCTCTCTCTCTCTTCGTTTTTTGCACCTCTTTTCCCAGTATGTGTTATTCCCTTTTAGTATTCAAATTAAATTATTTCTTTGTTCAGGGTTTTTTTTTTTTTTAGGATTTATAAATACTTTTTGGTATCATTTGTTGGACTCAGTCCATTTATGATGAGGTTGAATCAAACTTGCCCATCTTCCATGTTTATCATTTCTTTAATTACTTTAATCTATTTTCCTTTTTGTTCTACAGGGTCGTGATTATACTTTCTCTAACATTTTTATTTGAGGCCTTTATGTTTTTTAACTGTTATAGATATGTAATGTTTGATACATAACTGCAGTCTGTCATTTTATTTTCTTATAGATTTTCAGTAGCACAATGTGCTCATGGGGAAATCTTCTATTGATAATTGGATGATGTTTTGTTCCATATTGATTAGAAGTAGCAGTATTGGTGTGCTGGGTAGGATGTGGTTATCATCTGCTACTTGGATATTACTCTTTTTTTTTTTTTTTTTTTTTGCAGTATTGAGGATTGAACCCAGGGGCATTCTACCTCTGAGCTATATTCCCAGCCCTATTTTTTATTCTTAATTTGAAACAGGGTCTCAGTAAGTTTGAGAGGACCTCACTAAGTAGCTGAGGCTGGACGCAAACCCAAATCCTCTGGTCTCAGCCTCCCAAATACTGGGATTACAAACGTGGGTCACCACGCCTGGCTTGGACTTTACTCTTTATAAGTGTTTTTGTTAATACCAATACCTGGAAACCAGGATGTTAGGTCTGAGTCATATAGTTATCACTGAGTGGTTTCATTGTTCCTTGAGTAGGAATTTGGACTAGAACTTGAGGACATGGCTTCCAAGGGTTTAAACCACGAGAATGAGGAAACTGTTTTTCTGGCTTATGTGATGCACATCCTGGTCAGTCAGGTGTGTGTTATGAGGTAGAAGGAAGGCACATACATTCACATCCATTTTATCATCTGATTTATTCTGTGTCCTAATTGGTTGGATTGTGCCCACTCACAACCCCTAATATGCATCTGTGTGTTTCTGCTGACTCACTAACTGTCTGGCATCTTAGATTTTTCTTCCCTTTTTTTTTTCTCGCTGTCCCCCTCTCAATCCCTGTAATGTATTTGATTAGTTTATCTGCCATGTTTTCAACCTCTGATTCTTTTTTTTTTTTTTTTTTTGCGGCACTAGGGATTGAACTCAGGGGCATTCTACCTCCGAGCTATACCCCCAGCCCTATTTTTTATTCTTTATTTTGAAACCGGGTCTCACTAAGTTGCGGAGGGCCTCACTAGGTAGCTGAGGCTGGCTGCGAACCCGGATCCTCCGGTCTCAGCCTCCCAAATGCTGGGATTACAAGTGTGCGCCACCACGCCCGGCTCAACCTCTGATTCTTAAAGTGAATGGATCTATACAGTCCTTCTATTTGTTCAGGCACAGGATGGGTGAGTTTTCCTTGATTCACATTTCCACTATTAGGGAAATGATTTGAAGGCTAGAATTGTTTTATGTCCATTTTTTGAATGCTTAATCATGCAGCTGTTCTGGGGTTAGAAAGATAGCTTAGCTGGCACCGAGCACAGTTCTTGCCAGTGAACGTGGACATTAATTTTTTTTGAGAATCTGCTAAACGCCTGGTACCAAAGCTTGCTCCAGGTCCAGAAGTGTATTCTATTCCTGTGGATTTCTGCTCATTCCTCCATGTTAGCAAACTGCACCAGCAAGTGTTAACTCTGGTGACCTTCCTACTTCTCTTGAGGCCCCAGAGTGCTATATGAGAGCTTCTACCATAAAACATTTGCTTTATTCTTTCAGAAGTGACCGCTCTCCGTCTCAGTATTCTCAGCTCCGAACAGGAGAGCATGAGTAAGACTTCTCAGTATATTTTGGAGTTCTTTCCTTCCTGGGGGTAAGAGCCAGGGTTAGGAGCTGTGCTTTCTACCACCACCTTGTATCATATCAGAATTGTTTCTCTATAGGGATGCTGGTTTAGAAGCTGGGTTTTGGGTAATTTTCATTCTTTTTATTTGACATTGTAGAAGAATAATTTCAAGTTATTGCTTAACTCTATCTTATTTACCATGGTTTGGATATGACTTGTCCCCCAAAGGTTCAAATACTAGAAACTTGATGCTAGCCCAAAGACCCAGCTTACATGGTAGGTGTAAGTACTGGTAGGTGGTGGGGCTTTTGACAAGTGAGGTCTAGTGGGAGGTCATGACTGTTTTTGTGAAGGAATTAATACTGGTTTCCTGAGTGGTGAAGATCTTACAGGAGTAGGTTAATTTTTATAAGAGCAGCTTATTATAGAAGAACTATCCTGGCCCTTTGTCTCTTTCTCTCTCATGCATTCCTGCCATGGGATATTATCTTCTATGAAGACTTCACCAGAAACCAGTGCTGATACCATGCTTTTGGACCTTCAGGACTGTAAACTAAACAAACCTCTTTTCTCTATTTAGTACCCAGCCTCATTTATTCAGTTATAGCAACAGAAAACAGACTAAAACATCCACTCATCTATTCTTGCCTTTTAATATGCTTTTCTTTATACTGCAAAACAAGCAATCCTTTCAAAATACAACTGTGTTGATTCTACTTCTCTGCCTAAAACTCTCCTGTGTTGTTAACCAGGAAGGATCATCTCAGAGCCTCCCAGGAGAAAAGTAGTGCGCAGCTACTTCAAATTGTTAGCATTTCAAAGAGCAGAGTCTTCATCACAACAGGTTTGTGATGAAAATACCTAGACAACTTTCAGGTCCTACCAGTTACTGGAGTCAGGACTCCAGAGCCATTTAGTTGGGGGACTGAGGACTTCATAAGACTGTTGTTCTAAGATCCAGGGGAACAGAATTACCTACCTAGTACTGAATGAACTGGTAGGGGGAATATTATTGTGGTTTTAAATTTTAAAATATTATTGATATTGTCTTAATTTTCTATTTTTTAGATATATAAGAGAGACTATTCTTCTCTTTCTTACGATATATGCAAGCTAGGAATGTGGTACACACCTGTAATCCCAGTACTTGAGAGGCTGAAAAGAAGGATCGCAGATTCCAGGCAGTGCCTGGGGAACTTAGCGAGACCCTATTTCAGAATTAAATATAAAATAGGGCTGAGGGTGTACAGCTCAGAGGGACAATGCTGCTGGGTTCAATCTCCAGTAAAACACACACACACACACACACACACACACACACACACACACACACACACACACTCCACAGCAATTTAATACTCTTTGTTTAACTGAAAAAAAAAACCCCTCCAAATTAAAAAAAAAAAATACAGTAACAACAACAAAAACCCCCTTCTTCTGTTACTTACCTTTGTTCTCAGAATGAAGACCAAAGTGTTTAACATGCTCATTGAGGCAAGATGACACCTTCATTTTATATTGTGTTATGCTATTCCTTACATATAGTAAACATTCCAACCTTAGACCTCCCATTTATTCCTAGGATCAGAGCCCTTGATTGGCCTATAGAAGGATAAAAAATGGATGATTCTGTTTTTAACACATTCAGAAGCATGTGTTTCAGTTGGCAATTGCTTCATTCTTTGGACTTCACTGGGTAAAAATGGGGTGCCCTTTCCACTGTCATTTTCCTCTTACCCCATTCATGATGCAAAATAGAGAAGACACTCAGTAACCTATCTTACTTATATAGAGTTTCAGATTGTTAGAAAATAATGTTAGGGTATTCTTAGGAGTCTAGGAGACCTATCCAATTCTTTCCCCATTGTTCATGTGATTAACAATAGTATGGACCAAGACAGGATTCTCTTTCTGCCTTAGTCCGTCTGTATAGAAGTAACTCTTTCACTTTGTAGTCCTAGCAATGGCTTTTTAAAGGAGTAGTGCTGGAATAGAAAAAGAGATTTTCCATTGGAGTTCCTGGACAGTAAGAGGAGATAAAAGTCGACTGATTGCATGGGAGTGAGAAGAGAGCAGGCAGGTGGTAGGTTATGGGATACTCACCACTGCACAGTACTCTTGAAAAGTGTAGTGATTGATGCTTATATCCACCAGCAACAGGACCATTCCAATCATGGCAAAGATACTACTAACAATATTCATCGCAATGCTACTTTTTATCTAAGGGAGACAATAGGAAATATAAATTATATTGGAGATAAATGAAATAAGAGTCAATAAAAGTTAATGGCTCTTAATCTTTGACATCTTGAAACCATTTTTCGAGTGGAAATGGTTTCTTCTTACTGTGCTTATGGGTAGTTATGATGAAAATTACTCTGGAGCTTAGATGTCCGAAAATCTTTCTAGAAAGCTGCAGAAAAATGTAAAATATATGAACTAGAAGTTTATCTATTATATTTATATAAAGCCTCATGTACAATAACTATATTTCTTCTTTAAAAACAATAAAACAAGTAAAATTTTCTGTGACAGTGTGATAAATTTTTAAAATACACTATCACACACACACACAAATAAATAAATAAAATACATTGTCACATTTAACTCTTACAGCATTGTATGAAGCAGTACTGTTGTATCTGATTTTGCAAATAGGAAAGTATATACAGGCAAAATTTTACTGATAATTAATGAAAGCCCCAGAGTCTCCCTAGGGAATAGGTGAAGAACTCCAAGTTTAAGAAGAGAACAATGAATCAAAATACTCTAAAGGGTTTAAAAAGTAAACATTCTAACTTACCAGACAAGGGGAAAATTGCTTGGATGCTGATACAGAGAGAGCGCCAGAAATAATGAACTGTAGAAACAGACAAATTTATTTGTGAAATGACAGGGTCTCTAATTGTGCTTGGTAAGTTCTCTTCTCCTTAAATGGAAGGTTAGTCTGTCTTATGTTCATCTAGTTTCTCTCTCAAAATCTCCTCTCATATTTCTCAATTTTCTAGAGTAACTCTTAAGTGATATGTCTTGGATTTTCTTTCTTCCTAAGTTTTTTGCATATAAAGAACTCATTTTCCTATAAATTTTCCTGGTTCTAATGATTCCTGAGTTTACGGCTCAAAATGATTTCTTGAAATTTCGCAATATTTTTTTTATTATGTTTCCAGGTACTTCCTTTTGCTACTCTCCACCTAACACAAATATTTCCATCTAGGGAACTAGAACTGCGGCTTAGTTACCTGAGCGGAATCAACTTCAGGGGACGGGCTTAAGCTGCAAGTTAAAAATGGGGAGCAAACCTCAGATGCAGGCCCTATTAAGAATTAAGTTCTGTGTAGGCTGGAGATATCCAAACTCTATAGGGAAGGATTTCCTAGCAATGTACTCACAGAGAGTCCACCCCAGAATGGATATCCACCAATAAAAGCTATGGAGGTAAAACCAAAACGGTTTACATCGCTGAAATTCAGGAGGCCCAAAATAATTCCAAAACCAGTGTGCATCAATCCAATAATGATCTGGATCGCCTGAAAAGAGAAAAGAGACATTTTAAAATTACTTCTATATTTTCAGCAGGTGAAACATTACCATCATGGCTCTTCCTGTTTACTTATTGTCCACGTTGCTAGGATCCAAGGGCATCGCGTAGGCATGTATGTAAAGCAGGATGTGAGCTGTGAAGGTTTTGATAACTGGAGAGTAGAGGCCCCAGGATGATTGCTTGAGGTATTTGAGTGGACTTGCTGAGTGGCCCAAGGAGAATGCTTCAGAAAGTGCAACTACTTGTGCATCCGGTAGCCTTATCTGAGAGCCTCTAAAAGACACTTAGAAAAATAATACTTTGACTGTGACTTCAGTGGCTATCTATTTCAAATAGAGCAATTCTCTGCTGAGGTAATATACGTTATGAGTAAAGGGATCAGTGAAGATAAAATAATTTGTTGGGGATTTATTTTAAGCTTGGTAATGTTCTAAACACTTTACATTTGCTGTTTCATATAATATGGAATCAACCTAGGTGTCCATCAATGGATGCACGAATAACAAAATTAAGGTATATGCACACAATGGAATTCTCTACTCAGCAATCAAGAAGAACAAAATAATGTCGTTTGCAGGGAAATGGGTAGACCTAGAGAACATTATGCTAACTGGATGGAGACAGAGAGACAAGGGGAGATTAGTGTCCAAGGCCATGCAGTCACTAAGGGACAGTTCTGGGGATTTACATTTGAAGGAAGAATGCCCCTGGGTTCAAGCCCTTGTTACTCCCCCCCCCCCCCGACCCTGGGCCCCAGTGATACATTTTTATATGCACACATCACTTGATTTGCAATAATTTTCTTATCAACCAAGAGGTATAATTCCAAAGATAAGAGATTGTCTTTTACTTATTTGTACCTTCTTTCCTCCTGGGATAAATATAGACTTCTGAGAACAAAGAATTGCTAGATTAGTGGAGAAGTCAATTAAAAATTTATAATTCACTTTTCCCAAGTTTATGTTTTATGTATCCAGGAAGACTGCAAATACAGTGACTGCTGTGTCTTATTTATTCAATAAATATTTACAGCATCCAGTTAAATTGAATTAAAATGAGAAAAACCATCTCCTAAATAGTGCTGAGATCAATATATCTTTTCATAATGAAGTTCTTTGAGACTCTCATAAAAGATGAACCTTTCCACCTGAAAGATTATTCTTGCACATCCATGTCCAAGCCCCATACTTCTGCATGTGGCTTCAGGGAACTGACAAGTTTCTTCTAGAGACTAATGCATCTTGGTTGAAACCTTTGGTTTCCACAAGCTCTTCTGTAAGAGCATTAGTTCAATCACCACGTTATAAACTTCCCATCTTTCTCCTTGCTGTAATCTTAATGAGGGGCAGTTAGACCTTGGATTCCTATTGGCCTTCTTTTCTCCTTGTGCAGACCTGGTTGTACCATTTACTGAACAAAATGGTCTGTAGACTTGACCATTTGTACATTCAATCAGGTCTGTATTTTTGGCCACAACACCATTTAAGGTTCAGAGTTGATTAGCCCGGAGACTCCACAGCCTACCGCCTGTGGCCCCAGTGTTGCTGTTGTGACTGGGGCTGCTGATGGTAGAAATGTGTGATCTTCAAACAAAGCTTCACTTACCCTTTTACAGAACTCTTAGTGTGCACCTCTTTGGCCCCAGACAGAATGCTCCTCATTCCACTTAGTAAAAGCCAAAACTGTCTGTTCTCTAGGCCTCACCAAGTCTGCCACCTCTCTGCCTTCCTTCCAACTGCCCCTCCCTTGCTTATTCTGCTCTAGTTTATTGGCTTCATCCCTGTTCATCAAATATATCACACACATTTTATTCTCAGGACCTCTTTATGTTGGTTGTTCCCTTGTGTCCTGATATCCGCACGGCTCACCCCTAACTTTACATCTTTGCTCAAATGTTGTGTTCTAAGGCAAGTCCATTTTGACCAACTTGAAATTGCTCCCCCTCACTGCCTGGTACTTCTCATCCATCTACACTCTATATATCATTCATCACCTGCCAACATCCTATGTACTTTACTTCCTTATTATGTATATAGCCTGATTCCTGTCACTAGGTTGTAAGTTTTCCAGGTGAGTAGAGATTGTGCCTGCTTTCTGCTCTACAATAATCCCAACACCTTGTGTGGCTTTGTATGTGTGAGGTACTAGCTTTTCCACTCTGTTCAACAGGAACAGGGAATTTGCTCAATCAGGAGGAGCAGGAGGAGGATCTGAGGGATCACCTTCCTTGGTTAGATTGGCTTCTGGAGGGACACTGATGCTCATTATTACTTTCCTATATGTAGACTATTTTTACCTAAAATGGACACAATTTCCAGGATAATGTTCTAATAATTGGATGGTACACTCTCTGCCTGTGAATTATAGGTACAAGAAAACCTTGTAAATGCAAAATTAAAAATCTAGTAGTAAATAGACTCACCCCTAGTACCTTTGTTTCGTCTTTAATGTCTGTTGGTGCTGCTCCTGTAGCTGCATTTGTCACTTGTACATTTCCTTGAGGCAGCTGACTGTTGACAGAGAATCCTGGAGATGTGATGAAGGCAAGTTGACCACCCTGAACTTGGTTTCCTAGGTTTATGAAACCCAGAGGTTGTTGAGACCCAGGAGCCAAGGAGCTGCTTCGTGGGTAGGGATGGGGAACTGGTTCATGCACTCCAGGGTAGGTTGTTAACAAGGATGACATTATGTCCTAAGTGTTACAAAACATACAAGGATGATATGTTTATCCAGGGAAGAAATGAAAGAACATTTTGTCAAATGTCAATTGTCTATTGCAAATGGAAGGGAGCAAGTGAGCAGATAACAGCAATGATGACGAGTACAAACCTGATTCTCATTTGAATTTGGAATCCTGTATATCCTATGGTTTGAAGAAAGTAAAGAAGATGGGAATGTATTTTCCAATTCTTCCTGTTTAGTGTTGTAAAGTGTGTGTGCGCGTGTGTTTGTGTGTGTGTGTAAATCATCCCTGAGTTAATTGCTTCAGAAAGATAACAGAAGGAAAGAAGAGACTGTGGTAATTAGAATATCCCCACCACAGATGTCTACATCTTAATCTAGGACCCTCTGAATATGTTAGGCTTCCAATTCTTCCTGTTTAGTTTTGTAAAGTGTGTGTGTGTGTGTGTGAGAGAGAGAGAGAGAGAAAGAGAGAGAGAGAGAGAGAGAGAGAGAGAGAGAGAGAGAGAGAGAGAGAGAGAAGGGAAGGGAAGGGAAGGGAAGGGAAGGGAAGGGAAGGGAAGGGAAGGGAAGAAAAAGGAGAAGAGGAGAAGGGAAGAGAAGAGGAGAGGCGAGACAAACAAAGAAGCAGTGATGTAAATAGGATCAGAGAGATGCTATGCTTCTGATTTTGAAGATAGAGGAAGGGGTCATGAACTGAGGAATTTGGGCATCCTCTAGAAGCTGGATGAAGCAAGAAACAGATCACTCCCTGGAGTCCCTGGAAAGGACAGGAGCTCTGCCAACTTGTTGATGTTAGCCCATGCTCTGTTCCAGTGTCAGATATTTACCAGGATTTTGTAAATACCTGTAACTTTCTTACATAATACTTGTTCTAAGCTGTTTAAATTGTAGATACAATTGCAAAATGTTGAAAATTTAGTAGACATTTCTGAAATACCTGATTATGAAGGGATTACTTTTTCAAAATGGAAACAAATTTTAATCCACAAAAGGTTATATTAAAAAAGGAAAGGCAAACTGTGGGAAACTGTTCTAAGTATAAAAAAACTTGTTTAAGGATTTCTAGCTTTTTGCTTGCTCTGACAGAAGACTGCCTTTCTTGAGGAATCTTTGCAGGATTTGATAGACCAGGCTGTAAAGGCCCCATGGGCTGAATAATAGCACAGATAGTTCATAAATCATATAAGAGTCTCCATTTGCCATATTTCTTAGGAGGAGTGAAGATAGGTGTGTTACAAGGGCTAGTAGATGCTTTTGTATATCCAGCATCCAATTATTTTTTTATTAATTGCTTTAAATGTGTGAGCCTCCCCCCTTTGATAGGCCACTGATCAATCCAAACAGACTCCTTAGTAAGTCATAGGAGGGCAAGGGGTGAGGCTACAGTGGTCCCTATAATTTTTGTGTGTGTGTGTGTGTGTGTGTGTGTGTGTGTGTGTGTGTGTGTGCTGAGGGTAAATTCCATTGAGAGAGAAGATCTATCCCCCATAAAGGAATGGAGATGTCAACAATGACAGGTTGGATAAAAGCCCTTTTAAGTTCTGGACCCTTACAACAAAGAAACTGGACATCCTGTAGGACAAGGGTTTGTCCCCCTATACCAAGGACTGTCATGAAAGTTGATTGTAACGATCAAGAAGAGGGCCAGTCCTTTTGGGCAAAAACAGTAACATCTGCTCCTGTATCTATTAATTATGTAACTCTTTGATTTTTAACTCTAACAATTAGCAAAAGTTTATCAAACTTTATAGAAATAGTCCAAAAGTATATGTTTGACCTGTACTTTCAAAACCCTGACTTCCTGTTTGTACTGGAAGCATCTTGGGAAATATGAAAGGTCATTAATAATAGTGCTATGTGAGAACCAGCAGGAAGAACATGAAAACCACTGGCCTCTACTATGACTTGTATATCTCTTTCATAATCTGAATCAATGACTCTTGAAATGACTTTAATTCCCTACAGACTATTTTTAGATTGTCCCAAAAGTATTCCTACCATTCCTTGTGGTAAAGGTCCCTATACTCTGGTAGGTGCAACATAAACCTTGCCTTGTTCTTTGAGAACTAGTTCTGATTTAGTGCTGAGATCTAGGCCAGCACTTCCTGTGGCTGCAGCACAGAGGTTGGAAATGTTCCACTTGTCTGGCAGAGAAAAGGTTGAGAGTTGTCCCTTGGATTGTTTTTTTTTTTAGGGTACTGGAGGGGATGCCCCCCTCTCCATTTCCAGAAGGGATCCCCATCAACATCGAATCTGGAGCATCATTCATTAGCCCAATGAAAACCCCTACAGCAAGAGGCAAGCTTTTAGAAGGAAATTTTTTAGTAAATTTGGAGTTTTTGTTAATCTTTTGAGGACAAGAGCCCTGAAAATATCCTCATTAACCACATTGAAAACATTTGTTGTTTCCCTTTTAAGGCTTAATCACCACAATAATAACTGTGGCCTTTTGGTTTTCAGGTCCAACAATTTGGCAGGCTGTAATAAATTCTCCTATTCCTCAGGCTTCATGTTTTTGGGGAAAAAGTATTTTTTGGCAGTGCTCATTGGCATTTTTAACAGCCAATTATAATAGAAGAGCTGGAGCCACTACAGTATTTTCAACGTGTCATAAAACAGTAGTCTGAAGGTGATTGATAAAATTGAAATACAGTTCAAGACCTTAGCAAAAGAATCAGACCTTCAGCCAGCTCCAGGGACCTTTGACCAGGCTGGAAGGGCTATTTGAAAACACTGTGGAAACCAAACCAGTCTTGGCTGGCTTGGTTCTGTGACTCTAAATATGGGCCTATGTCTTGTGATTGCTTCTGGTCAGTGAGGATGGCATGATTTAAATTTTCTAAAGTCTGAGACATACACACATGCCTCATTGTATTCCCAAAGCCATATATTTTATTGAGTGGGGCTGAGCAAGGAATGAGTAAGGGCTTTCTAATCAAAGGGAGATAGTTTATAACTGGATAATATAGCTTCAAGGATCCCTTTAGGAAATGTACTGTGCAAGCCATTTTCTATTATACTTTGTTTCAGCTCTTTAAAGACCCAAAAGGGCAATGATTCATGTCTAGGCTGCTGTCCCTGAATAGTGATAGCAGCCTCTGCTAAGCAGGCAGCTACTATAGGCTCTGATCTTTCAGAAGTCTCCTTAGAAGAGAGGAGGGTAGAGGTCAAAGTTGGTGGAGATGGCCAGGGAAACTTTTCCTCTGTGGGCAAATAGGATCTCCACTCCAGAGCAGGAGGAGTGGGAGGAGGAGGCAAGTCACCCTCAGACACAGCTGAGGGGGGTCAGGCTCATGTGAAGGAGTATGGGGAAGATACAGAGCAGTTCTGACTAGCCCCCATGTTATTAGAGAGGACAGGGCTATCTTTCCCCCTTGTTCATTTCAGTGCTTTAAAGTTTTGGCAATCTGCTCCCTTACTCCCAAATCTAAGGTTCCTCCATCTAGGAACAATGGACAATACTGGGTCATCTCTCTTTTACATGACATTAGGCAGCCTTTAACAGGTGCTTCAGGGTCTTAAGAAAAACCCGCTGTTTCTTACCCAGACTAGTACCCATGATAGGAAACCTGTCACTGAACATTCCACTCATTGACAACTATCCCAAGTAGATGCCGCTGTTCCTTACTGGAATGAAGTCAATGGGGTTGGTCGGTTTCTCTCTCTCTGAATGAGTGGCTCGAGACACTGACTTATTCTCTGGTATGATCTTCTTCACATGGGACACCGTGTGCTGGGCTCTGTATCAGCAGAGCACGGGATGATGCCATGAAAGAATGCTCTCGAGACTTTATTCCTGGTCTCGAAGAGGTGGCTAACAGAGTTAAGGCTGGGTCATCAAATCATGAATTGTCTCTGGGGAGGGAGTAGAGAGTATCTTGTCAGGAATGCTTAGGAGGTAAGTGGTATCTGGCAGTTTTGCAAGAGCGACAGGGGTCGCTGTCTACAGGTTGCCTCTTCAGCTCCCTCCTGGGGCCGTCTTCCAGCCTTAAGCAAAGCAAGCAAAAGGTGCAGTAAACCAGGAGGAAATAGCTCAGAAAGTGAAAGGGCCTCTAGGTCACTGTCTTCAGTTTCCTCAAGAAAGGCAGCCTTCTGCCAAGAATAAAGCTATAAATCCTTAAACCAATATTTTTTAGACTTAGAACAGTTTCCCAAAGCAAATAGTCCCATAGCTGTCATTCTTGAAGTGACTCCTTATGGCTCAAATAACAGCTGAGAAAATGAGTTTATATGTCCCATGGATATATGTGTCTGTGGCCAAATATTGCTCCAGCTCTCTTTTCTACTCGCCGATCTGCTACTTCATTAACTCTGAGGCCTTGAGCAACTTTCTTAACTAAATTCCTGCATTTTCACTGTAAAATGACAAATGATGCCATTAAAGACACTGGTATAAAATCAAATTATCTCAATTTGCATAAAGCTGTTATTGCATCCGTGCCCAGCATATGGCAAGAGCTTGATAGAAGGCAGCTATTATTTTATTATTGGAATCCAAAGTCTTCTGTCTTGTGCTGAGTAGAGGATGTAGCCATATGAAAAGTTTATGTAAGTGAGTGAACTTCAAAAGGCGAATGCCAGGAACAAGGAGATAAGGAACAATATTAACCAGAACACAGATTTTCTTGAGCTTTCAATAAGTTTACAATTAAATGGTCATCCCATGTTTCTGCATGTGACCTTTTTACCTTCTCCTTTTTACGAGCATTTCATTTTCTATTGTCTCTATGAAATTTGATAAGAAAAACTCAAGACTTTCAATTTATTTATCAATATTTTCATTTTTTATCTATTTAGTTTTTTTTTTTTTTTTTTTTTTGTGGTACCAGAGATTGAACTCAGAGGCATTCTACCTCCGAGCTACACCCCCAGCCCTATTTTTTATTCTTTATTTTGAAACCGGGTCTCACTAAGTTGCGGAGTGCCTCACTAGGTAGCTGAGGCTGGCCGCGAACCCGGATCCTCCGGTCTCAGCCTCCCGAATGCTGGGATTACAAGCGTGCGCCACCACGCCCGGCTTCTATTTAGTTTCTTGACTAAGATTTATACATTTTTCACAGAACCCAGATTAACTATAACTACATTATATAGAACCCAAATTAACTATATTAGCTGACTCTGAAGATTGTGGCTAGTCTCAGAATATATTTTTGCCAAGTCAAGTTCTGATTTGAAAAAAAAAGATTATAGAGCAGTTGTGATACTTTTAGTTTATGCTAGAATGATTTAATGTGTAAACTGCTAAAATGCTTGGGGGATTAACTGATTATTTAATTGAAATGAGGGTAATCTTATAAATGATACAGCAAAAGGAAATCAATGGAGAGAAACTTTACAGATTCTGTTAATTTAGTATGAGTTTTCCTTTGATAATTTAAGATATTTGCCTTACTCTAAAAAATGAGAACTGCAATTATTTTTTAATACAGGGGATATATAAAAAATAGAAGATCTGATGAGATCAATAGTGCAGAATCATAATAAGACAAAAATTGGCAACTTGTTATTTGATCAAATAATCTCAAGGAAAAATATGAAAAGTTTATTTTTTCCTCTTTCTTTCTACCTCCCTTCCACATTAACTTTATTATTAACAGGATTAAGATGACTGCTGTCTTTTAGAGAATATTATAACATATAATGAAACATCATACTGAATCATTTCCACAGAATCACCCAGTACATCCCAAAGTGAGCAGGTATATAACCTTCTACGATTAAAAGTGTTGACCTAGTGAAAAAGAGTGATTTCCCCACCTATTTTGTTTTTGCCAGAAAGACACACCTTAATTAAAATGTATTAAAAGCCAATTGCTTCAGTACTTCTACTGTGCTATGTTGTCCTGTGATAGCCACATTATCATCAAGCTATCCTCCTTGTTAACATTCATGGAATTGCATACACTTGGTCCTATTATGTCTTAGCATTAGCTTTTGATATTTTTTTTTGAACCACCCTTTGTTTTGTAGTAACATACTTTTTTTCATTCCTCTCATTTCATTTCCTTATTCCTCTTACAGTTTCTCCCCACTCATTTCATCTAGTGATCTCAACATAGAGTTAAGAATTGGCTTCACCTCTCCAGCCTGAAGAATAGAATGCATCAGAGAACCTACCCAGACAGACCAGCCTCACTTTATGCCCCTTGACTTGGGGGTTTCAGTGGACTTACCCTTCCCTTGGCAGCTCTGTGTTTTCTTGTTCTCTGTTCCAGTCTCAGATATTCACCTGGATTTTATAAGTGCCTTTTACTTCCTTGAGTCAAACCAATCCACTACTTCCTTGAGTCAAACCAATCCACCTCTCATATTTGTATAATTCCAAAGTTCTTTTATTGCTCAGTCTTTCACCCCAAGTGAATGCACAGGCCCATTTGTACATTTTGTAGTGTGCTATATGAGTACACTTTCTCTATTTTATACTGGAAAGCCTGTTTTGTTGCCCCTAACACTTTAGTATTCATTTCTCCAGGCTCTTTGTGCTTCTAACACAGTATCATATTGAATTTTAGTGCCCTTGGAACTAGATAAACAAAATTGGAAAATGTAGATAATTTAAAAAAGAAAGAAGAGGGGGGAAGGCACCCATAATTCTAATATCTAGGCATAATTAGTAACAATATTTAAATTTGCAAATCTCCTATGAAATATGTATTTTACATAGAAACCTATATGATTTTTGTAAAATTAGAATACATTGTGTGTGTGTATATATATATATAGTATATATTGAAACCTGATGTTATATAGTATTTATATTACAACCTCATATTTTAGCCTAATGTATAAACTTCATGTCAATAAACATTTATTATAATTCTTAACTGTGGCATGCTATTATATTTTTGGATGTGTCTTATTGCATTCCGGTTATTTATTTTTAGTCCTATCTCACAGGTACAAGTGAGTACTCCAAGACCAGAGATGCTTGTGTTGGAGTGGGTGACATCTACCCTTCCTGTCAGTCCCATGAATAGCCCAATGTCTCACATATGGTAAAAGCCACTAAGTGAATGTTGAGTGAGTTAGTGCATGAGCACGGATTGTTATTCCATGTTTTTTTTTTTCCAGTGTATTATTGAAGGTTTTCTTTCTTTTATGAATTTACACCTTTCATGTATTTTTCTAAAATGGGAAAAAAGATGTTGAAGATATACTCTTACGAGCTTAAGAAAGTAAGTTTCAGGCTGTAATATTCCTCAAAGGCTGAACATAATTAAAGGAATAAGAAGTCAGCACTGTCTTAGAAAGACTAAAGAATCATGGTTGCTGTCTGGTACTGTATCACACGATCAACCTGATTCATGATATGCAGGCAGCAAGAAAGTTGAAAATGAATAGTGTTCATTAAACCCTTGATTCCTTCCCTTCTCCTGGTGGCCGCCTTCTTTCTTCACAAGGCTTCTATGCTATTCTTTCTCCATCCTGGTCTCATAACTGTTGCTTGGTGCCATCAGTAATGCGATTCTTCCTTGTTTTATTCTGACTTTTATTTCTTCAGTTATCTTCTAGTTTCCAGAGGTCAGGAGATAGAGCTTTTTTTTAAAAAAAAATAATCGATTTTGTATCACATGCACAGGGACATGCTTGTAAAACTGAGTCAAACATTAATGAAAGGTGACTGATGTCACTTACTTGCTTCCTTTTAGTAAGAAGAGAAAACTTCTTTCTTAAACCAGTATGGAGCTAATTATTCAGAATTCTGAAACATGGGCTACCAGGGTCTACAAATGTTCCAGGAAATGTTTTCCTTACCTTTAGTGATCTTGCAAGCTAGCTGGGAATTAGTTCTACTCCTGGGGGAGAAGGGGGAATCCTGTGGCGTTGCGATTTTGTGACTGAAAAGATCTTCAGAAACAAATATGCAAATGATGCCGGCAGGCAATGGGCTTTCAAGGAAACAAGGGATATTTAATAATCATTGTTATTGTTATTGTTGTATTATTATAATATAGCTGACATTTACTGAGGACATGCAATTTGACAGGATTAATTCTAAGATTCATTTATAGATTAACTTTCTTAAAGTGAGTAACAAAAAGGTTAGGCAACTTTCCCAGGGTCATACAGTTGGTAAGTACTGAAGAATCACGTCCTGTAAATACTACTTTTACATATGTTATAGCACTTGACTTTCATACCTTTATTGGGAAATTGGGTTGTTCTCTGATTATCGTAATTTCTGTAGAAAAGTGAGCATTAACCCTTTAAGCATGCAAATAGTTTCCTTTTAATATCTTTTGATGAGAATTTATCAGTGGGTTCCTTACCTTACTAAACAGGATTATTATGCCCTAATTCAACTTTCCTTTGTTGGTTTCTTGATCACATCTCTTTGTTTCATTGGAGGAAAATAAAATGCTGCTGCATGGATTGCTGAGCTACATATTTTTTTTAAAGAATATTATTTTCTTGTACTAACAAAAATGCCCTTGCTATTTTCCTATGAATTTCTAGCAAGATTTCAAGTATTCTCAAATATTACTATCAACTATATTAATTTTTTGGTCAACTCCAAGTATCCTCCCCATTTCTCTAAAACACAGATGACATTACATCTAATTTTTCTTGCTGAAACAAGTACAAGCCAGCCTCACTGGTTTTCCATTGTCATTGAACTATAATTTTAAGAAGTACTTTGATCCATGCCTACTTGACTTCTCAAAAATTGGGACAGAGCTGTGAGTGGTGGTGCATGCTTGTAATACCAGTACTTGGGAGACTGAGACAGGACGACAGGTTTGCAGCCAGCCTCAGCTACCTAGTGAGGCTTTCTGCAACTTAGTGAGACCCTGTTTCAAAATAAAGAATAAAAACAGAGCTAGGGGTGTAGCTCAGAGGTAGAATGCCCCTGGATTCAATCCCCAGGACTGAAAAAAAAAAAAAAATGGAAGTCAGAAGAGTGGTATGATCTTTTGAGAAAATGCCATAAAAATTCACCATTGCATCTGAGCAATTCAGTCATTGAGTATAGTGCTAAGATGACTTTTTACTGCAAACTGGTTAGTTGTTTCCTGTTTCCTCCTGTTTTTTTTTTTCTGTATAAAAGTAATTTGTTATAATTACAAATGTTCTGCTGCTCCATTAATTAAAATATCTACATCTCAACCTTCTAGGATTTGCATATAAATAACCAGGTGAACTCATAGGAAACTGATGGGAGCAAATGATTTTTTCTTTTAGACAGTGACATTTTAGTGTGTGTGTGTGTGTGTGTGTGTGTGTGTGTGTGTGTGTGTGTCTGCGTGCCCGTGCTTCTTCATAGATGCTCTATTGTTGTCACATCTGCTATAATTTAAATATAATGAAATACTTCTCCAGTTAGCTTTTCCAATATATATTTTAGAGATATTATTTTAGAAGTTTCAGTTCAGGGGAAATTGGCCTGATTATGGAGCTGGATTCCTAAGAGATGAGTTAACCCAAATTTCAGGAAAGATCCACAGGGGTGTGGTTCAGGGGTTGCTTCCTGCAGGTGTTCAGGCTCCCCACCCCAATTCTGCAGATAGAGTTGAACAACAAGAGCATTGGCCTCAGGATGGTCCTCCAGCTCGTAGTTTTGCAAACTACCTGTGGAAGAAGACTATTTGACATCTAAAAAGTTCAATCCATTTTGGGCCAATGTTTTTAGAAATAAAATCCTTTTAATTTTTCCAAGGAAAATAAAGTTTAAGAGGATAATTAATGTCTAAATTTTTTTACAGTCAGTAGGCATAAATTATAAAAATTTAATATAAATCCATACAGCTTAGGAAAGTAGAAAAAATTACAAGTCTGAAAACATTGATAGGCAATCACTGTTACACATAGTTTCTTGCCCTTCCACAATCATAACTAAAAAGTTGCAAAGAAAATAAAGATTTCACACTTAAAAGTCTATAGTCACTTTTGGAATAAGCATTGTGCATGCCACTATTTAAAGGTTCATTATTTAAATGAGTTTGCTTTGTGTTTATTAATTTGTTTAATCTAAGTTGAATTGATAGCTATGCTCCTTGCTGAGGATAATATATTTTAAAATAAATTGTCTTTATATTTTGTTTTAATAATACCCATAATAGAGAAGCCAGTCTCACAGATGCATGTTGGACAGACCAGAAATTTCAGAATAATATCAGAAACACATGATATTTATTTTAAAGTTAATCCAAAATAAGGCAAGTGATACTGTATTTTCCTAACACATCTTCAATCCATCAAGCAGTCATTTCCAACAATTTATCTTTTAAAGTTAGAGAATAACTTTTTTCCTTTTGATAAAAAAATTATATAAAGTATAATTTTAATTTTGGGATCTTCTTTGATGGAATATAAATTTGTAAGGTGATAGGCAATAACTTTTCCACATATGTAATATAAAAATCCTCAACCATTTACTTACTAGTTGTTAAATTAAGCTATATGCCTCCACTTTCTGTAAACAATCTTTTTCTAGTCTTCTAATACTTGTTTTTGCCTTTTAATTTTATCTGCCATTGTAAAACATGTTGGAGTCCTTCTTTGCATGGAATTATTAAATTTTTGAAGACATCACACAAACAAGTAAGTCTGGCCATGGTCACAACTTTGAAAAGCTAAGATCAAACTGGCTTCTTGTCATGATGAGACACACACTGCTCACTTTCTGTTCCAAATATTGTTAACAGAACTTTCCCCACTGAATGATATTAGAAAGAATGATTACATTGCTTCAAATTTTTATTTTTTTAGGATGATAGTTGGCAAACTAATCTTAACATATCACATGTTGCCACATAGTCTTATAAAACATGGCCACTATGACGCTCACCCCACAGGCAACTTGTGACACAAGCTTGACCATAGCCCCCATGTTCAGTGACACAGAAGTCACTGTGTACCTTACTTCATTGTCTGTGTTTGTGTTTTCATGGAGAAGGAAGGAAGGAAGGAAGGAAGGAAAGAAGGAAGGAAGGAAGGAAGGAAGGAAGGAAGGAAGGAAGGAAGGAAGGAAGGAAGGATTAAAAGGAAGATAGGACCCAACTTTGGTCTGTGGCTCACAGTTTGAGCACCACCAGTCTATGTCAAGCCTGTCTGCCAGAAAGGCTCCATCCTGCAGCTACAGATATGAGTGGTTGGATTTAGCTTTCTGGTAAGGGGAATGGAGAGGGGTGGGTCACTTGGCCTGCGGGCTCAGCAAAGAAACCAAGGCCAGTAATATAAACTGGATTAGAGAAAAGACAAAAAGAGGTCAGCATGCTTAGGGCTCTTAGAAAGTGTCTGGAAATAAGATATACTCCCAGTCACTAGTGGGAAATGGATGGTAGTATTTTTGAAAATAAGTTAAGATTGGTTTGGAAGTAATACCATGTGCCATTTATTGGATGTTGCTTGGTTTTATATAAATCTTTGATTCTTATTAGAATCCCATAATAGATTTAATTGCCATTTCATACACAGGAAAACTGAGTCTCAGCATGGAAAGCAAGTTGATGAAGGTCATTTAGTTAGGGAGTGGCAGAGGGCCTGTGTCCAGGTGTGTCTGAATCTAGACCCTGTAGTCATTCTACTAAAGCTGGATACCTGAAGGAAGGGGATGGGTCTAACTGAGCCTGTAACTAAACATGAGCCAGCCAGGAGTGGGACAGATGTGGGGTGTGCTCATAAATGAATGTATGAGACTTCCATTGTGTGGCTTTCCACGAGGCTTGAAACTGTTTGTATGGTGTCAGCCTGGTGAGTGGCCAGTGTGGCAAGTGGGTAGTGGCTTTAAGTGGAAAGTGTGGTACAGAGGAACAATTGTGACATGATGGTGACAGATTTCACCACTAGGTGTCCTTCGTGCTTAATCTTTTCTTTTCTTTTTTTTAAATTTCTTGCTTGTTTTGGACAATTATGATTGCATTCCTATTTTATTTTTTGAGATTTCAGAAAGTTGCCTTGAAACTGTGCAGAGGCAAGTCCTTTTCCTTCTCCCTAGACACCATCCAAGAAAGACAAATGGTTAGGAATTTTACAATGACTGTGTAGTATGTGTATTTGGGTCAAGTATGGTGAAGTGGACAAATATGTCCACTGAAGACCTTGCATTCCACTGGTTAAGGATTAATTGCTTCTAGGCCCCTGGTTAGCACTAGGAAACTATCAAAGAGCAGAGCACATTAAAAAATTCACTGAATATTTACTGAGGGCCAGCTCTATGCCAGGTACTGTTCTAGGTACTCGGGAGTGAACATAACAAAAAATGCTCACCACGCCCCTAGTTTCTGTATCCTTTAAATGCTCTCCTTCATGCTATTCTACCTGAAAGGTGCAAATGAGAAGGAAAACCAAGCTTCCTATGATAGGATCCTATCATCAGAGTCCTCTGATATCTGATGGATAGCAGGGAATATGGATATAGATTACATGATACTTATGTCCTGTTCATGCTAGAATGGGGATGTCTCTAGTATATTAACACCTTTATTTTCACCAGTGATAACCCATTACTAATATTCTATGTAATAATACACTCATTTTAAAAAAAAATCTGACATTTATTATTCTAATTAGAAAGGGGTCTGATGCTGATCAGTACCACTAATTGCCTCTGGAGAATGGGTTTTGTGAGTAGAATTCCAGCTACTCATCACCATTTCTAATTCAAGTGATAGATAAAGAGTTTTACAGCTTAATGCAACTTAAAAAGCAACCAGTATTACACTGTGTATACTGATGAACATGAACAACTGTATTGTAGCACTAGTGTTTACCCACAGATATTCAGACTGAGTAGATCTGAAATGAGATCCAGAATTCTGCATTTTAACTCCATGACTAGTGGACAGGAGGCTCCCATTGCATTTTGGGAATCATTGGATTATTTTGATAGAACCACGGTGGGCTAGAAAAATAAACAATAAGCAGTAGTTTAGCAAACCATCTATCCATTTAATGAAATACTACTTTAAAACAAAAACTTATAAACTCTTGATACATAAACAACTGATGTACCTCAAGGGCAGTGTGTCTCAAAAGGCTGCATACTGTGACTCTGCCTTTAGAATATTCTTCAAATGACAAAATATTGGATGATGAACAGACCAGTGGTTCCCAGGGGTTAGGGATGAGTTTGATGCTATCCGTAGGCAATAGAAGGAAATTTGTGGTGTTGGAGGAGATATATACTCTGCAGGGAATGGTGAGATTGTTCTGAATTCTGAATTGTGGTAGTGGCTACATGAATCTACATGTAATAACTAAACTACACACAATACAGAAAACAGGGTGAGTATACTTCAAAACTGGTGAGACCCAAATGGGGTCTGAGGTTTAGTTAACAGTGTTATACAAATGTCAATTTACTGGTTTGGTCAGTTGTACTGAGGTTACATAAGACGTGAACCTACAGGACGCTGGCACAGGGTGCCCAGGAGCTTCTCACAGTATTCTAGCAATTTCCATGTGAATCTGAAATTATTCTAACAAGTAAAAATAAAAACAACAAAGAAAAAAAAAGAACAAAGCTGGGTCAATGTGAAGATCTAAGTGTAAGGATTAAAGATGATGTTTGAAAAGAGAAAAGGGGGAAGGCAGAGCCCATGGAGGGTAAGAACATGGTGGAGTGTAACGCAGACACCCTGGGTTCAGATTCCTGTTTTCCCACCTCCTATTGGCAACCTTGAGAAAAATAGCTAACCTCTTTGAGCTTTTGTCTCTAAAACTGTGAAATAGCAGTATCTCTGTCAAAGGGTTATTGGGAGGATGAACTGGGTAAGTAAACAAACCACTGAGTATATTGTTTGCTAACTAGGGAGGACTCAAAACTTTTTCATTGCTTTCTTAGAGACACAAGAAAAGAGCCACCAAGGCCTGGGTTGAAGTGTAGGCAGGGAGCAAAGACAAATGGGAGATCCTAGAGGGCAGGTCACATGGGGAGACAGGGAAAGGCTGCTGGTTGGGAAGAGAATAATGTGCCACGTGGAGTGTACAATGGGCTTTATCTGTTTGCTTTTGGGAGTAAAGTATTAGGAAAGGTATAGATAAGAGGGTTAACTATGAACCATAATTTGAACTATCTTCGCCCTCTCATAAAGATCAAGCCAGGAGAATTGAAAACTGAGGTTCTTGGAAATGGTCTCTGGATTAATTATTTTAATTGACAAATGTAAAGTTTTATACATTTATGGTATACAACATGATGTCTTGGTATGTGTTCATCTTATGGAAAGAATAAGTCAAGCTAATTGGTATGTCCATTCCCTCATATATACTTCTCATTTGAAAGCAATCAAAGTTATGTAGAAAATAAAGCACGTATTTATTTACTTTCTAATTTGAGTGCCTTGAGGAGTTAGTATTTCTGATAGAAATAGTGTTGGAGATGATTTCACTGTATTCTTTTTTTTAATTGATGCATTGAAATTACACATCATAGTGAGGTTCAGAGTGACTTGGTGTGACTCCCTCCAGGCTCTTACCCCTTCCCCACCTCCCTATTCATGCTAGCAAGATTGGTAGTGATGCTTTCATGTAAGGACATGCCATTATTTGAACTGGCTCCTTTATCAAGCCTTTCTTCTCCCCACTCTCCCTTTTCCCATCCTACTTTGTTTCCTCAATCCCCTTCCCCTATTCTGCTGGTCTTCTTTCTCCTCATTTATCTGAGGTCTGTTTTATTTCCTATTTTCTTTCTAGTTTCTACATATGAGAGAAAATGTGTGCCGTTGACTTCCTTTCTTTCTTTCTTTTATTTTATTTTATTTTTTTGCAGTACTGGGGATTGAACTCAGAGACATTCTACCCATGAGCTACACCCCCAGCCCTATTTTTTATTCTTTATTTTGAAATAGGGTCTCACTAAATTGCAGAAAGCCTCACTAAGTAGCTGAGGCTGGCCGCGAACCTGGATCCTCCTGTTTCAGCCTCCCAGATGCTGGGATTACAAGCGTGCACCACCATGCCCGGCTTGCCCTTTGACTTTCTGTGATTGATCTCACCTAGCATAATATTCTCTAATTCCATTCAATAGATTTCACCGGATTCTTTTTAATACTTTTATTAGTGCATTGTAATGATACAGCATAACGAGGTAGAGAGTGATAGGAGTATACATACACACAACACTTTGTGTGGTTCCCTCAGGATCTTACCCCACTGTCTCCCCTTCCCCATCCATGTCACTGAGATTAACATTGCATTATTTAAACTGTTACCTTCAATATGTGTCTACCCCCCACCCCGCTCCCCTTACCTTCTCCATCGCACCATTGTAATCTCTACTCCTTTATCTGTTAACCAACTTCTCTCTAACTTCCACAGAATAAAGTCTAATGTAGTTAGTCAAGGGGTATTAGATGAGCAGGGACTGAGGATACTGAGGTGAGTAAAATTGATTTTTACCTTCAAGAAGCCTATATCATAATGAGAGAGTCAGACTTGGTGAAATGAACACAGCTGAAATCCAAGCAGTCCATCAAAGAAACAAATAAAGCCCTGGGTGGGTAACTCTGCACAGAAGCAATCATCCTTGAGCCTGCCCCCGAACAGGACTTCCTCTGAGAAGGAGGGTCTGTGGGCTCATTGTAGCCCAGAAGCAAACTTTGGTTTAAAAGCAACAGTGTGAGAATTTAAATTTGGCCCATACTGTGGGCCATGAGTGTCCTCTTCATACCCACTCACTGACTTTTCCCCAGCTTCGAGCCCCACCCATGGAAAAGATGAGAGCCCTGGTGTTGTTTGGGGTTCTTCTTTCATATTCTCTTCTGAGAGGAATGGAGGCTCAGCTCATCCCTGTGCTAGGAAAGAGAGGTAGAGGAGGCTGGGGAACACGGGGGTGGACCCCTGATCTCCACCAATGGATGACACCTGTTCACTTCCTCTTCCCAGTGAGTTCCTGCTCCCCACAGAAAGAGGTGGAGGAAGTGCAGCTTGGGATTAGTCTCTTGAGGGCCAAATTTACATGATTCTTCTCTGATTTTACAGGAAACTTCCAAGCACACTTTAGCTTTTAAATTATTAATGAAAAGTTCTTTTTGTGGGTACAGTCTATCTTTTTTTTTAAAGGTAAGTAAGGCAAAGGAGCTTTAGGGAAAAATAAAGGATTTTGCTAAGTGTTGGAAAGTAGAATATTTCAGAATAAATGAGGCTCCATCAAACTAAGCATGAAGATCATAGTGCAAAAAAAAAAAATCCACTTTTTAGAGATTTTCTTTTTCAGGCCTTTGTATTTCATTTAATAGCAAATATTCAAATCTAAGATATTTTACTATTATTTAAAAATAACTCTTCCATAACTTCCCTTAAGAGTCAGTCATGAATATAAATATCTCATTGATTCTATCACATCATGGTTGATAAGATGCATCATTATTTTATACAACACTAAGGAGGGAAAATTCTACTAAACCTGGGATATTGTAAGATTTCAAAGATGTTGCATTGTGGGGGAAAAGTGAATTAATGTAATATGGCATATCTTTGAGATCACATGTATAGAGAATTTATTTTGTCTTAAGAAAGACAAAGGAGAAAGAATGAAGATTTTGAAGTTAGGCTGAACTTGGGGAGTAACATTTCTTTAAACTCCATTCCCTTATCTGTAAAATTTAATCACAAATCAATTGGTTTGAGATGAACAGTAAATAATTTATTGGATGTAATGTTTCTACCCTAGTATTTGCTACATGGTGTATACTTAACAAAAATGAGTTTCTCTTCCTCTTATTTTAGACTAATGCATTTCTTATATTCATTTAAATAAATGTCCTCTGGTTTCAGTCCTCTGAAGCGTAGTCAGTCTTAACATTGCTCCTTCTTGTTACTTCTGTCTCTTTGCTCTTTTTCCTTCTTCTTGTTGTGCAGATTGAAATGTAGACCTTGATGATAATTACGTGGACTACTTTGCACATAGACACAAGCAGCCTCTGCTTGTTGAAATTCACACACAATCATGAACAGAGCAACTATCCTTCCAGCTCTCCTGGAAAGTAGTTTGGCGTTGTGAAGATATTCCCCAGTTTCAGTGTCTTCCTCCCAGATAATGCACTAGAATGTTGTTAAATGATGCCTCTACAATTTCTATTTTTTTCTCTGATAAGATTTGAGTCATACCATCTTTAACTTACTGCATCTTTTCTGTTACCAATTCTACTCTCCTCAAGAAGATTATATTTCATTTCTTCAGAAATTATATTATCCACCTCTTAAAACCTTCTCTCCAAAAGACAAAATAAATAAAGAGAGAAAGGAAGGAGGAAAGGAAGTATGGAAAGAAGAAGGGAGAAAAGAAAGGAAAAATAGACAAATGTTACTCCATTCTGTTTGGATTTGTGCTTTGTTATGTCTTGAACTCCATAGAAGGAATTTAGGATAGTTGTTCTAAACTGATGAACATTGGAACCATGTGGGAGTTAGAAAGAAACAAAATCTCTCTTATGCCCAGGCTGAGCCCAGATGTAATTAATTAGTATTAGCATACCTGGGCTAAGACTCAAGCATCAAGATTTTTAAAGTCTTTCCAAGTAATTCCAATGTACAGCTGTAGCTGAAAACCACTGGCTCTTCAAAAATGCCATATTTTCTAATTTAAAATGCTAAAATCCTGCACAAGACACCATTCAGCTTATATGTACTCCTTTTTCCCACTTGATGGTAGCCCTTTATGATTTTGTCTTTCTCAGAACTTTCCTAATTACAAAATTTTCAAGAGGACTCAGGAGAGTTAGCATTTAAAAGCATCTCTTGAAGTTCTACATTGGCAAACAAAAACCCTTTGAGTAATATACCACAGGCAGAGCTCAGTTCACTATTTCGTCAAGCACCAAATGCAAGTTCATTTAAAAGAAAACTTTTGTATCTGTCTCATTTAGTAAGCTTTAATAAAGTTTTCTGCCAACTTGTGACACCCATGGTTCCTGTCATAAACTTAGATTCATTGCAGCTGTTTCCTGTAAAGTGCAAAAAGCATAACTTTAACAAGTTTCATTTCCTATAAAGAAATGAAAAGTACAGAGAGTTGGGGCTAGATCATGGGGTAGCCCTTTTACTGTAGAAGCTCATGAAATATGGTACCAGAGTTATTACATGACAAGAGCTTTTTGACACTTTGGGGTGATGGACTTTTCCTCAATGTCACCTGAACTATACAATATCATTGCTCTTGTCACAGATGCTTGCAGACTACAAATTTGCTTCTACAATATTAACCATAGTCATCATTTCCATTAAAGCTGAGCAAGTATTTGTTTGAAGATCCAGACCTTTATAAAAGGCACACACAATTGTTAATAAACTACTAGGATAATTATAAGTTGAGCAAGCTATGACTGAACCTTATCTCTAAGTAAATATAAGCGTCCAAACTTCGTATTATCCTCTTGACCACTCTTTAGTGAGATGCAGAATAAAGCATCTTAATTCTGTAAACTCCAAGAAGACAGGATATTTTTTATCTATGTTATTCATTACTACATGTCCTACCTTCGGAATAGTACTGCATGATAGGTGCTCTATAAATATTTGTTCAATTTGCTAAATGAATGTGGCCTTGTACATACCTGGGTCTGCAGGCATTAAACCACCCACCATGTTAAGTAACTGTTTGCCCCAATGCTCATGAAAACCACTAAATTATTTCTCCTTCCCTTTACAATCAAGCATCTCAAAAGCAGTCTGCTCTCACAGTTTGAATTCACATCACAATTCATTTTCCAATGAATTCATTTGTCTTCTGTCAATAATACTTTTCTTAAACTGTTCCTCCTAATGCTGGCAATGATTTTCTGGTTGCTGAATCCAGTGGTCTTTACTTAATTCTTATTCTTCAGGATTTCTCAACAACACTGCTCTGTTGTTTCCTTGCTTTTTGAGACACTTGTCCTTCCTTACTTTCCAAGATAGAACAATCTCTGAGTCCCTCTTCTACTTTCTTATATGTCCACAATTTCATTTTCACCAGTTGATTTTTTTCCTCACAGCTAAATGTGATACTCCTAACAAAGTGTCACTAGTTCCTAGGAACTCTCATCCATTCCCATAAATCAATCTGTCACATTTAGGTGACTAATTCACCTAATTCATTTCCTTTTTAAAATATACTTTTATTGGTACATTGTAATTATGCATCATAATGAGGTGTGGAGTGATAAGAACATACAGGCATGCAGCACTTGGTGTGTTTTCCTCTGGGTCCACTCCCTTCCCTTCCATAGACATATCATTGAGATTGGTTGATAATTTTGCATATTTACAAAGCATTGTTTAAACTGTTGCATTCCTGTTTTTTTTTTTTTAAATGAGATTCCCAAGCCTTCAATTCCAGACATTTGTGAAGTATTTAAAAAGGCAAATCTCCCATCTACAATGTAACTATGGAACTGGTCCAGTCTGAGCCCATCATTCAATGCCTATGCTTCTTCTTTTCAGTCTCCCATTTCTCTCCATTAGCATCACCACCTGTTTGATCCCCTCTTCCTATCTTTCCTATTGTCAAAACTCAAAGCTGAGAGATGCCTTTAATTTCTTTAATACTCTTTATATCTAATGAAATTCTTCCTATCCATTAAGTTCTATCTGCTCCAAAATAATCCTAAAATATACTTGTGCTTTATAATCTTTAATTCAGGGTTAGTTTCTTGTTTATTTCTGTTCTTTTATTTATTTTATAAGCTATTAAGTGGAATTTGTTATTTTCCTACTCAGATACCTCAAATGATTCTCTAACACTTCACCAACTGAAGTCCAGATGAGAAGGGCGTTTAAGATCCTGCATAGTGTGGTTCCTGATTTTCTCTACTGATTTAGTTTTAATTATACCTTAATTGAACTACCATCCAGCTTGATTATTCAATTATTGTGCCTGAACACATTTGAATGTTTCTCTTTTCATTCTGTAGAGATATTGTTTCTCCCACATATAACATTCTTCTTCTCTCTTCTCTTACCATGTAATTTCTATCTATTCTCCAAGATTTGACTAGATTCTTCCCTATTTAATGTAGTTTTCTTGTGATAATCCACCTTCATTGAGCTCTCTTTATGGTATACTTTTATTGAGTAATTATTTTATGCTAAGCACTAGGTCATTATATTCTGTTAGTTTTTTTTTTTCTGGCTGTCTTATATATCACTAGTTATTTTTAAAACTTTTTTGAGTTGATTCATACACCGTAAAATTTATGCTTTCAGGTGTTTTTAAAAAACATATTCATGAGATTGTGCAAACATCACCACTACATAATCCCCCCAAAGAAACTTAGTAGTCACACCCTCTTTTCCTCTCCCGAGCATCTGACAACCACTAATATCTTTTCTACCTGTATGGATTCACCTATTCTAACTATTTCATATAGATGGAATCACACAATGTAGGGCCCTTTGTACTGGGCTTCTTACACTTAACATGATGTTTTCAAGGTTCATCCATGTTGTGCATGTTTCTGTATTTTATTCTTTTTGATGGCTGAATAATGTTTCATATGGATATACCACAGTTTTTTAAAAAAATTATTCATCAATTGGTAGACAAAAATTTGAGTTCTCACTTTTTCATTATTATGGCTATGAACATTTGTATACAAGTTACTTTGTGATCATATATTTTCAGTTCTCTTGGATACCTGTCTACCTAGTAGTGAATTTACTGGGTCTTATGGTAACTGACATTTAGCTTTTTTATGAACTGCCACAGTTTTTTTTAAAAGAAATTACCCATTTTGCATTCCCACAATAATATGAGGGTTTCAATTTCTTCAAATCCTCATCAACATTTGTTACTTTCTTAAAAAAAAACTTATTGGTGCACTATAATTGTACATGATAGATTCATAGTGTTACATTTATATATGCACATTACAATATACCTTAAGTAACTGATTTTGGTGGAATGGGTAATTAATCTTCATTGATTCATCAAATGCTAAGTTTCAATTGAAGTAGATTATATTAAGTGGTGATTGTTACTGACTGAAGTTGTGTAGTACCATGAAATAGGGCACTCAACCATCCAGTCTGCCTGGAGCCATCTTAGTTTTAACATTAAAAATTCTACATCCCAGGAAATCCTTCCAATTTAGCCAAATTAGGATGATGTATTACAGGATAATATATAAAAAAAAAGTTATGTCAATTTCCTCGTCAATGGCTGCAATTAATTTTAAGGTTTCTTTCTTTTAAGCTTATAAAAATGTTTTCACAAAGGTAAAAACTGAGAATGTATCTTCCACTTCAGGGCAAAGCATATTTGCTCTTGGCCAGTGTTACTTGATTCTATATTGAAAAAGGGAAGCCGGGCGTGGTGGCTCACGCTTGTAATCCCAGCATTCGGGAGGCTGAGACCGGAGGATCCGGGTTCGCGGCCAGCCTCAGCTACCTAGTGAGGCTCTCCGCAACTTAGTGAGACTCGGTTTCAAAATAAAGAATAAAAAATAGGGCTGGGGGTATAGCTCGGAGGTAGAATGCCCCTGAGTTCAACCCCCGGTACCACAAAAAAAAAAAAAAAAAAAAGGGATAATTAGGGAGAATATAATAGCAAAAATTTTCATTCTTTAATAATCCTAATCATGTCTTACAAGAAGTTGAGTTCAGGAAAAACTGTCTGAGATCATGAAAATGAATAAAATAAGATTCCTAAGGAGACCATGGATTTAGAGATGTTATCTATCTATCTATCTATCTATCTATCTATCTATCTATCTAATCTATCATCTTCTATCTATGTTTTGGTACTGGAGATTGAACCAATATATATTCTTTATATGTATGGAATCATATATATGTATATAATTTCAGAAGTGAAGAAAATAAGAAATTAAGGATTTTTGAAGGCTTTCTGAGTTTACTTTTGTTATTGAGCCATCCATCACCATGCTTTCTTCCCTAATTCAAATCAGGAATACCTGAGCTCTATTTCAGCCACACTGTAGACTGTGGAGAGTGAGAAATACGTTATTGTATTACATTATTACAATATATTATTGTGATACCTTATTTTATTTATTTATTTTTTGTGGTACTGGGGATTGAACTCAGGGGCAGTCTACTTCTGAGCTATACCCCTACCCCTATTTGTTATTCTTTATTTTGAAACAGGGTCTCACTAAGTTGTGGAGGGCCTCACTAAGTAGCTGAGGCTGGCTGCGAACCCGGATCCTCCAGTCTCAGCCTCCCAAATGCTGGGATTACAAGTGTGCACCACCACGCCCAGCTTTGATACCTTATTTTATATCAAACTATTCTGTGAAAAATTTCCCTGAGCATGCATGTGTGTAAGAATACACTGATACAAATATTGATGACCTGACATTTCACTATTTGAACCCAGATTGCGGTAATGTGGATAGGGACTCAGAGCTAGTGGAGCCTCCTCCCGTGGTTTGAGATTTAAAGAATAAAGAAGAATGGAGAAGACTTCTATGTGGGCATCGTCTGTCATATACAAGAGCACAAGATTTATTATTTATTTATTTATGTAGTACTGGGGATTGAACCCAGGGGCATTCTACCTCTGAGCTACACCCCCAGACCTATTTTTGTTTTTTATTTTGAAACAGGGTCTCACTAATTTGCAGAGGGCCTCACTAAATAGCTGAGGCTGACCGTGAACCTGTGATCCTCCTGTCTCAGCCTCCCAAGTACTGGAATTACAAGAGTATGCCACCACACATGGCAAGTTTTATTTATTTAGAGTTAATCTTTAGGAATTTACATAGAGAAATGTTCTATCTCCTGTTTTATAATTATAGGAAATAGCTTCCACAGGTAATCCCTAACAAAGTGCCAGTATCATGGGGAGTAGAAATTACATTGTTCATATACCTACCACATCTGGAAGCTAATAGAGTACAGTATCTTACTGACAGACTATAGTGATGTCTTCCTAGGTTAATATTCTTTTCCAAGGGAAGGTAATTGTATGTCTGAACCCCAAGAGGAATTGAAAGGTTAGTAGCTATTTTCCGAGAATCAGCATTTTAATTATGTCATTTTCAAGCATGATCTTCCTGAGAATGTGTATAGTACTTAATGTCTACATTGTACAATCTACCAGCTAATTATAAATTAATGCAATAACTATTGCAAAGGAGTAAAATTGGATTCTGATTCTCTCTTTAATCTTAACACCTGCTGGTCAGAGTAGGCTCTTGATAAAATTTGCTGATTTGGCTCTATAGTTTATGTAGACTTTGGGTAGGCAGTTTGGTTATCTCAAACATTACCGGGATTTGAAAAT
>PVLC010012612.1:0-25668 GCA_004027655.1 Graphiurus murinus
AATTATCACAATATACTATAATAAAAGTTATATGAAAGTGATTTCTCACACATACAATGTCTCTTTTGGTACCATAGATTTTAGCCATCTTGGCATACTATTTTTTCTTTCCTTATTAAGTTGAGAACTTTCATATTTTCACTTAAAGGAAGCATTTTATGGGTTCTCTTTGTCATATCTGAATTGCCAGCATGACTATTCTTGTGCTTTGGGGTCATTATTAAGTAAAACAAAGGTTACTTGAACACAACACTGCACTGCAACAGTTGATCTGATAACCAAGCCATCCGCTAACTGTACGCAGCATGGATACATTGGACAAAGGGATGGCTTGTGCTCCTGGCAGGATGGAGCAGGAAGGCGTGAGATTTCATCACACTACTTAGAATGATGCACAATTTAAAACTTACAAATTGTGTATTTCTAGAATTTTCCATTTAATATTTTTATATCATGTTTGACCACAGGCAACTGAAACTATGGAACTCAAAACCATGGATACGGGGAAACCACTGTATTTTATTTTACTTGCTATCTGTCTGGTAATTTTCTTTGTATGTTTTTACAGTATTAGTTCTTAGAGCTACCTTGACTTGGTGCAATTTTTCTTTTTCTCGTTCTTCCTCTTCTCTATTTAGAAGTTTTATGCTTGCCGCAGCCCAGTCCCTAGAACCCATATCCCAACCCCAGAGCCTCCTTTGATGGCTTAGGGCTCTTACTTGATCATGATACTGAGAATAGTTTAGGATTAGATGACTGCTGGCTAGGCTTGGTCATGAAGGTTGAGCCTGTCCTCCTCCTTGGCACGCAGATTCATAAGCTCTAACTCTCAGCAGCAACCAGCAGTGCCTTTTCCCCCGGCCTTTCTTCCTTGGGTGGAAGGAAAGAAAATAGCAGCAAGGTGTGCTCCTTCCCCCCACCTCTTCCTTGCCCTGGGAACTGGCACCCTCCTGTCTCTGGGCTTCTGCTTCTGAGGATGGCAGTCCTTGGAGCTCAGTCCCTCCCCTTCAGTTCCTGGTTCCTAAAGAGGACTATCCTATTTGTTTTATTTTCTTCTCTTACAGTTTTATGTTTGAACATGGGACCTATGGGTGGCTCAAACTATAAAATTTGAATGTCATTTTGATGAGAAGTCTATTATCTGCTTAAAAACAAACAAACAAAAAAACACTAAACAGTGCATTATAACCCCACACCACATCCAACATCTGACCACACACTCTCTGCAAGTCATAGTTCCAGTCTAATGTAAGCCTCCAACGCACCATACACTTCACACTAGTTAATCAGCATGCACGTCCCTGTCCAAAGAAGAGAAGCTACAGTGATTTTAAACTTCTCCCTCTTGTATAAAAACAAAAGAATAAAGGACATAAAACATTTTCTCATGAAAATAAATATTAAAATCTTTTGCACCCGTTGATTCGGGGTCTTGCATTGGTTGGAAGGGTGAACTGCTCGGAGGGTTGCCTCTCTGCTCCTGGTGCCTAGAAGTTCGTTGCCTCCTGACTCTTGTTTCCACGTCTAGTCATCAGCTAGGAAAAGCTGATAAAAATGAGGCTCTGGCTTTAAAAAAATGGTTGAATGTGAGTTGTAATGAATTTTGAAAGGTAAGATAAATGATACTTTTAAAATAAGCAGTCAGAATCATATTTGTGATGCTTCTCTCTCTCTCTCTCTCTCTCTGGCAAAGAATGGAATGGAGAAGATGAGGGAGGTTTACATTTGGACTTGTTTTAAATTTTCAAAAGCTGTTCTTTTAAATGTACCATCTGTTACTTCAGTACTTCAAAGTGTCTATGGTAACTGTTCAAGGATACCAGACAGAAGCATGACATAATCGGGTATGGCTTGACCCCTACTGTGCCTTTCTCATGGAGGGGGACCAACTCATTGTGAGTCTTGTCACATCAAGAGAGTTTCTCCACAAATATGTTAGCCTTCTGGTTATAATGCACAGCAGAGATAAGAATTCGCCATAGATGTTCTTGTAAGTCATTTCAGTTACAGGGTGCTGATTCTGAGAAGAAAATTCTCCCATCCCTCTGAGCTGGACTTCAACACATAGTACAGTATTTCAATATTTTTATACAAATCTCAAAAACAATAAGCAAATATATTTAATCCAAGCAATTAGTTTTTGTTTAAGGAAGAATGATCCATGCCGTTGCCAGTTTTTGATTCCATCATTTACCTGGAGACTTTTTAAGTTAAAGAAGTTACCAGAAATACCTGACAGATGGTGGTGCTCATGTGGTTCTTTTTTTTTTTTTTGCGATACTGAGGATTGAAACCAGGGGCATTCTACCTCTGAGCTACATCCCCAGTCCTATTTTTTATTCTTTATTTTGAAACAGGGTCTCACTAAGTTGCTGAGAGCCTCACTAAGTAGCTGAGGCTGCCCAGCCTCAAATCCAGATCCTCCTATCTCAGCCTCCCAAGTACTGGGATTACAAGCATGCGCCACCATGCCCAGCTGCTGATGTGGTTCTTTTGAGACTGTGATGTGCGCATGGTGGGGTAAAGCAAATGTGTGCCATGTTTACGTTATCGAGAGCTGGTATTACCAGGAGAGGAGAAAGATGTCTACTAAGAGGGGTGAGTTTAACCTTAGGGCTCTGGTTGAATTGAATTAGAATGTCAAACTCATTCATCATTTTTTTTATAAAATAAAAAAAATATTTTTAGCACTATCCACTGAAAGAACCTAGAAACCTAGAGATATTGATCAACCCAGTAGTATGAGTAACCCTTTTGGCTAGTTGTGGTCTTTCAATACCATTCTACACACACACACACAACAACAACAACAACAACAACAACAAACAAACAAACAAAAACCCAGGGTTTTTGAAAAACAAGAAAAAGCTGATTGAAAGCCTAAGGTAGGAATTGGACTAGATGACCTGGAAAATTCTTACCAACAACAAGTAGGGTTTGTGCCAAAGGGACTCAGGAGTCAATCTGAATAGATTCCAAAAGTCCACCAAAGTTTGGTCAATTTTAGTATCAATAAAAATGCTAATGGCATGGATGGAAACACAACAAATATGTTTGGATCCATTAATTCAAGTCGATGCTTTAATACATAATCTGAGAATATTAGGATGCCTTACTACTTTGAAAACTGGTAAATCATTCATTCTACCTTTTCTATTCAAATTCTGAGTAACCAAACTGTTGATGAGACAAAGCATCTTTTCATAGATGTATACTAGTTAATACAAGAAAAAGTAAAACAAAATAAGTAGAACATCACATTTTGCAATCCCTAGGAAGTTAATAACAGCACAAAATCAAAGGAAAACATTATATTCCTCTGATGAAAGTACCCAGGATTGTTTATCAAGAAGGCTTTGCATACAGCATTACCAAACCTGAATTTGATCACATCTCAATACATAGAAATACAGGGGCTAAGAAACGTGTATAAGAAAGCTCTCTACCACAAGTGACTCAGCTGCTGCTCAGTTGCTACTCTTCTTCCTCCTTCTCCAGCAACAAAATTGCAACAGAGTAAAGAAGAAAGGAAGGAAGAAACTATAAGTAATAGTCAGCTTTCTATCACTATAACAAATACCTGAGATAATCCACTTGTGTAGAGAAAAGTTATTGTGGTTCCCAGTTTTAGTCCGTGGGCATTTGGCCCTGTTGCTTTTGGGTTGACCTATCATAGTAGCACAACATGACAGAGAAAAGCCCTAACCTCTTGTCCCAGGAAGCAAAAAAGAGGAAATCAGGGGGCCAGAGTTCCACTATTCCCTTAAGGACATGTCCCTGGCAACTAGAAGACCTCCCTCCAAGCCCACCTCTTAAAGTTTCTACAAACTCCCAATCGCACTGAGCTGGGGACTAAGCCTTTGACACATCAGCCTCCAGGGGACTTTTCAGATACCACCTATAGCACGATATATTAAGAGAGACAAGACCACTTAGAGAATATTTATAGTATAATTTGGAAAATGTGAGCACTATCTGGATATTTGAGGAGACTGGGAATAATAGCTCATTTGGCAGAAACACAGTAAACATATTAAATGTAGTATAGTAAGTGTACCTATTAACTACCATTGTATCAGTCTCCTGAGACTAGAACTAAATGGGAGTAAGGTAGGAATAGAGGAGAGGAGAAGTGATGGAATAGGAAGGGAAGATTTCTTGAATTCTTTTGCCAAAAGAATAAACTGTAAAGTGTACTTCAAATTGGGCTTTAATCCAACCAGAAATTTGTTTAAGAGCAGATTAACAAATGAACTATGAACTAGTGAATTGTAAAGGCACATAGATAATGGAAAAAGTTTCTTTTCTCTGGCTCATTTTCTTTTCTTTCTTTTTCTCTCTGTGTGTGTGTGTGTGTGTGTGTGTGTGTGTGTGTGTGTGTGTGTGTGTGTGTGTGTGTGGTGGTGGTGGTGGTGATTGAACTCTAAGCTCTGGCTTTGAGGAATTCTACCTCTAAACTACCCCATCCCTATTTTATTTTTTATTTTGAAACAAGGTCTCACTAAGTTGCTAAGGACCCCACTAAATTGCAGAGACTGGCCTCAAACCTGTGATCCCCCTGTCTCAGCCTCCTAAGTACTGGGATTACAGGCATGCACTACCATGCCCAGCTAGCACATATTTCTCTACTAAAAACTTCACAGTAAACTTGGACATCTTCACATATAAAAGTCTCAATACCTTATAAAAGAGTTAAAGATATATACATACGCCTGCCTGCATTTTAGAATTTTATATCTGTTAAAATTTGGTAGATCCTTTATATTTCCCCCTTTTTCTCTATAAATTAACTATTCAGGATTGAATTTGAAGACAATAAAAAGAGTAAAAATAGTAAAGAAGAAAAAGAAATCTCTGAGACTGAATCTATTCATGCTCACACATTTTATTTTCCTTCCTGTGGTGCATATTTCATTTACCACATCAAAGAATCATAGAATTAAGCTCTTCAACAGTGTATTTCTATAGTATTTCTTCAACGATACTGCCTCCTGCAAATATTTTCCCAGGTTGTGACATGCCTGAAAAGGAGAGATATTAGATCCTAAAATGCATGTATGCAAAGTGCCTAGAACACAGTTAGTGCTCAGCTAGTGGAAGTTGTTATTGTGTCAAAAAATTACTAACATGGGCAGAGGATTTGATTGTCCCCCATTTTCCTGCCTGTCAAAGAAAATCTGCATTGACAAGTCAATTTTCCACCTCTTCTCGCCTCCTAAAGGGGAAGGATAATTTTGTGCTGAGTTTCAGCCTCAATCAACGTTTTGAACAATGTTATCAGAGAGAAGAAAGAAGATGGGGGCGGAGGGCATGTTAAGAAGGCTGGAGTTTAAGAGGTTTAGGTGGGTGGTTTAGTTAGGGATGAAGAAAGTAGAGGAGGAAAGGGATTTAAATAAAAGTGGACGTGGAGTATATATTTGGATCCTTTCGACTATGTTTTGAGAGGCATTAGTAAAAGATGGAATTTTTTCTAGTTACATTTCAAAAGTTGAATTTCCTTTCTTGAATGTAGCCATGCTATGGGACTGCAACCTGAGCATGTCTGGAGTTATAAAGTTTCCTTACTGGCATGGAAGTTGTGTAGAAAGGATTGACCTGGCCCACAGAGAGGTTTGGTTTTTGCCTTGGGTTCCTGGTAGGTAACTTCTAAGCTCTGGGTTGTCTTTCCCACTGAATGTGTCTAGGTTTGTCTGAGGCCTTAGACCATACCAAATTCTGTATACTGGCAATGTGATTTGCGATGGGGTCTTTGGGCCACACAGAATCATTTCTACCTCTGGATGGGCTGGAAACTACAGTCAGCCACGCAAGTGATCAGCTGTGTGATCTGACTGAAACATAATAAAAATTCTGGACCCCAAAGCTTCTCTGGTGGTCCCTACTCAATGGGTATCTTCATGTTTTTGCTGGAGAGAATGATTTCTGTCCATACAACTGCATTGTTGGAGAACAACTGAGGCTCAGCATTAGCATCTCCTGGACCCTGCTCTATGCTCTTCTTCTTTTGGTGAATGCTCACCTGTGTCCTTTCACTGTAATAAACTGAAGCCATGAGTATAATAGCTTTTCTGAGTTCTGAGAGTCCTTTAAGTGAATGATCAGAATTTGAGAGTGGTATTGGGTATCTCTCAAACTTGTGGTTTTGTCAAGTAACCACAAGTAAGGTGGTCTCAGGCACCTCGAACACTAGAGTTGATGCCACAGGTGAGAGTTTGTGGGGATCCACAAACTTTGCAGAAGTGCACTGTGAAAAATATTTCTACACACAAATGTAGGGTTAAAATATTTATGGAAAAGCCTAAAAGTGAAAAAGGGAACTACATTTAGAAGGAAACAAGTCTGCAATTATAGTATAATTATACTTCCAGAGGAAATGTTAGAATATATAGTCAGAATAGCAAAATATGGGAAATAGCATGACTTTTAAAGAAATAATAACTTACTGTATTTTTCACAAGAGCGATATGGTAAAATAGAGGCAAAATGTTTATGGTAAATATTAACTAATATGATATATATTAACTGATATTAACTAGTAAAATTTTTATCTGGCCCCCAAGATTGATGTTTTAAAGCATCCAATGTTAAATAGGCTTAAAAAGGGATGTAAACTTAATTAATTCAATAGTGACACATGCAGAATACAAAAAGTAAGTCATGAAAGAAGAAATCTCTACAAATCCAAGCTAGGAAAGAACTTAGTTTGCAAATGTATGGCATAAAATTGATCCAGACAAATAAAAACCACAAGTTAAGTAGGAGTTTGCAGTGTGTTACTGTAATTCTAAAAGTTAATAAAATACTGCAGTATCGAAATAAGAGAATGGCATGGAAGGCTTAGTCTATTGCGGTATTCTATTCTGTTTAGATTATTTTGTTTGAAAACCTCTTATTTTTTATTTTTTTAATTGGTTCACTGTAATCATACATCTTTGTTAGGTACAAGCTGAAAAAGGCATACATGCACACATTTCTCATTTAACCCTTCCCCAATTCCCGCTCCACTCTCTCACCCTTCCTCCTTCTCAAGCTCAGTTTAGTGATTGACTTTGATATATTTGTGAAAGTACATCATGTGCATTAGGGTGTCCCCCCTCCCTCCATCACTTTTTGTTAAGTCAAATTCTTTGCTCAATTAAGGTTTCTCCATCTTCCTCTGGAGTCCCTCTTATGTCCCTTTTTCTCCCTAGCTTCCACATATTAGGGAGAGCATATGATTTTTTACTTTTTGTGACTGACTAATCTCACTTAACATAATGTTTTCCAGTTCCATCCATTTCCCTTCAAATAACATGATTTTGTTCTTCTTTATGGCTGAGTAAAATTCCATTGTGTACATATCCCATAGTTTTGTAATCCATTCATCTGTTGATGGACATCTTGGCTGGTTCCATAGTTTGGCAATTGTAAATTGTGCAGCTATAAACATAGATATACATGCGTTGATCTGATAGTTTGGTTTCCATTCTTTTGGGTAAATGCCCAGAAGTGGTATTGCTGGATCATATGGTAGGTTCATTCCCATTTGTCTGAGGATCCTCCATACTGTTTTCCAAAGTGGTTGCACTAATTTGCAATCCCACCATGGAAAAACATTTAGAAACATTGTCACTTACCTTGGCTATCTAGGGAGTCCATGCTAGAAGAAGAGACTGGAACAAAACAGAATATTAGCATATGTTGGCTACTCTTGGAAAGTCTAGTGATGTAGAGCTTAATCAAGCTAGAAAAGCCAACCTCAACTTTATGACAAAAAGCAAGAGATGTCTTTGTCTCTTGGGAACTCTACCACAGCCTTCAATTAAATGCTCTTCCTCAGACAATGGAATCAACTCATTTGTAAAGATAATCATATTAGTCACCTTTCTGTCACTATAACAAATGCCTGAGATAAATAAATTTCAGTTCTTCTTTTTCTATTCAAATTCCTTTGATGTTCTTTTCTTGTCTTGTTGCTCTGGCAAGAGTCTTGAGTACTATATTGAAAAGGAGTGGTGATAGTGGACATTTTTGTCTTTTTCTTGATTTCATATTATCTTGGATGTTCTGGTTATGTTTTTGTATTGTCTTCTCTATATTGTTGACAGTGTGGTCAGTTTTGTATGAATTGTCTTCCAAGAGTGAGACTATTTTCCATGTGGTCTGTCCTGCCAGAGGTAGTTTCTTTTGAGATATTTAATTCAATTATTGTCTCCTTCATTTCACTCAAAGCTTCTTTTTGGTTCTTACTTAGGGCCTCAATTTCTCTATTCATATTTTCTTCCATTTCCAGTACATTTTCTCTGATTGTATTTCCAAGGCCTTTGAGCATATTGAAAATCAAAATTCTAAATTCTCCTTATGGCATTTTCTGCAGCTCAGTATTGGAGATCTCCCATGTTGTTGAGTTGTGGGAGATCATTGTTTCATCATTGGTCTTCATTCTCATGTTCTCAGAATTCTCAGGTTTGTATTTCTGTTGTCTTGGGATACTCTTCCTCTTTGTGTGAGAGTCCAATGTCTATTTGTTACCTGTTTATAATAAGGCCTATGTTGGGGGTATATTTTGCTTCAATGAACCTATCTCATATAATCAGACGTTTGAGTTTGTTCCCTGGAACCTCTTTAACATGATGTAGTTCGTAGTAAGTGCAGGCAAAAAAGAGCCTCTGATTGGCTGAAGGCCATCATGCTCTCCAGGCCCAAACTCAGCAGGGCCAGAGTCTTGCCTTGCTGGTTGGGATTTAATGTCTCACAGACACCACTGCTGCTCTTCTAGATGTGAACCTGTGAAACACTGCAGATCACTAACCTCTGGCTTCTGTGGCCACTGGGCCAAAGCTCAACAGGGCCAGAATTACACTGCTGCTGCTCTAGGCATCTGCAATCATGTTAGACCTTATTCTGGTCTTGTTTCTTGTGGCACCCGAACACTGCCAGGTACAAGTTTATAGCCTTCTGAGCCTGCAGCATGCTTGTCTGAGTTATTTTACCCCACAAATACCACTGCTAGTGTCCTGTGGTGATTACTGGGGACCCTGCAGAGGAATAGCATACTCCTGATCCTAGGTCCCACCCATCTGAGTGTCCCTAAGGACTGTCTGCTAATTCACATTTCTGCTGTGTCTGACTGTAGCCTCCCCCACCCTTACCTCTGCACGGATGATTTGCCAATTCATGGACCCTGTAGGTCTGTTCATTGCCACACATGTCCCAGTAGCCATGTACAGGCTCCCTTTGGGACACTTTGTGAATTCACGCTCTTGATGAGTGCTGCTCAAGTCCCTGAAGGGACAAGTCATCTGCAATTCTTTCAGTGATTTTGCTGGTTGGTCTGTAGATTCAGTGTTCTTGATGAGGTGGGATGTAGCCACTAGGTTCCTTGTGGGAAGGGTCTCTAATTTCTCAGTCTGAGTTCAGCAGCAGCTGCAGGAGATCACTGGGCAATTTGGCTGGGTGGTCTGAGGAGTTGCCATTTTGAGCTATTTGAGCATGGAAAGAAAAGTGCGATTGCTTTTGATGATGGTTTTCTGCAATCACTATCTCAACAAGATCCTGCTTCTTCTTTGCTGGAGAATCCCTGGCAGCAGCCAGCCTCAGCAGTGGCTTGCAAAGATGGCACTGCCTCCACTCTCTTCTCACCAGATGAGACACGCTCTTTTCAGTCATCTGCTCCCTGTGTTGTGTCCAATTTCACCACGTTTCTACTGTCTTTCTTCTGTTGAGTTCTAATTGCTTTTCTTCTCTTCCCAAGAAGCAGTCTTCCCACTGGTTGAGTTCTGAATCTTGGAGCAATTCAAACATGCTGTCTTTCTGTAATCTTTAATCTCTCACATAGCACCTTTTTGTATAGAACAGGTGAACTGGTCTGTAATCAATCAAATCACTGGATGGCTGCCCTAAGAACTATGTCTGAATGTCACTTGTTTACCAGATACTAACTGGTGGTGGGATGAGTGAAAACTAACAAGGACAAATCACAGTGATTTCCTCCTAAATGGTTATCTCTGGGTCAAATTGCACATCACCACTCTGTAGGGGTGGAGTGTGAGGTTTGAGGAAGTAAAGGCAGCAGTAGGGACATGACCCTGTAATCCCAAGCAGCCGCAAATATATGCACTTAGTTAAATGAGCATGACTGGGCAAAATGTAACACAGTTATGCAGGTCCACCCTGGCATTAACCTATGCCATTTTGCCTAGAACCCTATTTAAGGAACCGATCTGTAGAATAAAGCACTTGATGGGGTTCTCCTGATGGTGACTCCATGTGCTTTCTTCTCTCTGGGGATCTCACCGCCAAAACTTCCCCTGCACCAACAGCTGGCCTCTGACAGATGGATTCACTAATTATGGCAAATGTATTATACTAATGTTGGGTATTAATAATAGTGTTTAGATTTTAGCCTTTCAAATAAGCACGTAGTAGTATCTCAATGTTGCTCTAACTTGCATTACCCTCATGACAAATGTTTTGAGCATTTTTATATGCTTATTTGTCCCCTATATATCTTCTTTGGTGAAGTGTCTATTCAGATCCTTTGTCTGTTTTTAATTATATTCTTTGGTTTTATTTTATTGTTGAGTTTTAAGAATTTTTTTTGTATATACCAGGGACATGCTCCTTCACAGACAAGTAATATGAAAATATTTTCTCCCAGTCTGTGGCTTATCTTTTATTTTCTTAACAGTGTCTTTCACACAGAAGTTTTAAATTTTAATGAATTTCAACATACTAATTTTTTTCTTGTATACATCATGCTTTTGGTTCCACATATAAAAACTTCACCAAGCTTAAGGAAATTTTGAATTTTCTCCTGTTTTCCTGAAGTTTAATAGATTCACATTTTTACTTTTAGATCTTCATTCCATTTTGAGTCATTCTTTAAATCTTTGTGAAATATGAAAGTAAAAATCAATTGACTCTACTTGTCTCAGTATGATTTAAATCAGCTCATTAAATTAGTAATATTCTATAATATTTAATGACACCAATATTAGTGGTATAAAGGAATTCTAATACAAGTAAATTATAAAAGAAAAATTGCAACACATTTAAAGATCTTAATTGGCTTTTTTATTTGTGATTTTTGAATCGGAGAACAGCCCATTCTATAAAACAGAATGAATGTTCCCATGAGCTGAGCAGAGGAGGTTGGCATTACAGACAGAAAAGGGCTGAGAAAGCAGAAACAGAGAACAAAAAGTGAACTGGTTGTTTCAAAGTTACTTTCTTTGTAAAGGTTAAAGCAGAAAGGACCTCCTAATCATACTGTCTAAAACTGGCTTGCTCCAGGATTTGGCTATTATCCCTCTTCTGATTTCTCAGAAGTTCAAATAAAGAACTTAGTTTCAGCTTGGTGGCATGGAACCTGGGCAGGAACAATTCCATTTTGGTTTGGTCTGCTGGGCCCAGAACTAATACAAACCAATGCCCTCTTATGAATTTTATTTAATACAACCTTCACTTAATGATACATATTTTTAATCAATTATAAAATTATCATGACCTGTCTTACCTACGTCTTCAACATCTTATCTTCCTGTTCACTAACTCTAGCCTCCTAACATAGCCTGCCTGCCTTCCTCCCTCTCCCCTCCCTCCCTTCCTTCCTTCCTTTTTTCTTCTTATTTAAAGATTTTTTTTCTTTTAATGGTTCATTGCAATTATACATCATACTGAGGTATAGGGTGATAGGAAGATACATACACACACCTCATGGAGCATCTCCCTCCTGGTCTCACCCTTCTCTCTCCTCTTCCCCTTACATTGAGATTGGCATTGGTAATTTAATGTAGGTACATAGCATTATTTCACCAGTTGCCTTCTTCAGGTCTCTATCCCCCTCACCCTTACCCTAAACCCCCTCCACTACTCTATTGGAGTCTCTGCTCCTCAATCTTGAAGTTATCCTTGCAGTCTTGCTATTCCTGAATCACACCAAAGTTGCACTGAATTTAGGGCCTGGACACTTCCCTGTAGATTTTAAATCCAATTTGTCTCTAGGCACTTAAAGGACCCTAAAGATCCTTCCCTTTTGCTTGGGAAAGGATGTCCAATTAACAAATTGTAAATGTTCAGAAAAGCATATCAAGATCAGAATGTTCCTTTCTACCAGATACATTATTCATCTTGCAACAAGGAAAGAAGACTTGAGAAATGTGAAATTCCTGCTTTACTGTTTAATGTTTCTACTCAGAAAAGGAAAGTAATCTGAATTTGAGTGTTTCACATGAGGTGAGGAAAGATCACACACCGTCCCTTGCTTCCACTCTATCATGAGCAGTTCACACCTATCTGTCCTTCCTAAGTCACTAAAGCATGGGATCCTTTGCCTATGTGGGCATCGTCAGCTTGGGGTCCAGGACTACGCTGCTCTCTGGGGTAACTTGCCTTTGCCATAGAGTTGAAATCAGTATGGGTCATATCTGAACATTGTTTCTCATGAAGAAGAGAAAAACCTTAAAAATCTTTTGACTAATCTCTGTTTCCTGGCATTTCAATATCCATCTCATTATGTTTAAAAGAACTAAGGTTAGGTTTAGCCCAGAAATTAGTCAGATGTCACTCAAATCTAAGACATCCCCTCTTAGAAAACTTTCCCTCATGTTGGTTCCTTTTCATCATTTAGATCTTATTTAAATATCTCATCCCCATCTTACCACAGTATCTTTTAAAACTATCCCATTTGCATGGTCACTGTGTTTAGTTTCTTGTAAGAGTCTTATTAACTTCATAATTATTGCTTTTGTTTTTACCTTTCAAACTGCTCCTGTACTCCCCTCTCCTCTTTAGAACATAAGTTCCATGAGGGCAGGAGTCTTTGCTGTTTTATTCATCACTAGGACCTGGAACATAGGTTTTCAAAGAAAAAGTGTAAGTTACTGAATACTAGGATAAATAAATGCATGAATGATGATAGCTTATAAGCTATGCCTCTTTTCTTCTATAGAGCCAAGAATAACCAGGTATTTAAAATATTAATGAGAAGGATATATCAAAGAAAATGCAGAGGCCAATGAAGTTAAAAGATATTTCCAGATGACATTTATAAACTAATAAATGGTGTTCACTTTCCTGTTACAGGGATGAAACTTGAATCATTGCCTAATGTGTGCATTGGAATATTTTAGTAATATATTTCAGAAACCATACTTCTCAAACGGCAGGACAAAGATCCTGTAAGGAAGTGTCAGAATGTCTCTCAACTTTTGTGTTATGATAAACTCAAATGAAATTTTCAAGTACACAAAACATCCGGTGACCTTCAGGTATCTAGCAGAAGAGATTATATAAAACTAGGGTGAGCAGCAGGAATAGACTGATAGATCCTTGCAGTGGTTGGGCTGGTGGGTACATTACAGTCAGTATCCTAAACCCCATTTTTTTATTTTTTGGTACTGGGGATTGAAATCAAGGGTAGTCTATCTCCTAACTACAACCCCAGCCCTTCTTTTATTTTTTATTTTGTATTTTGAAACAAGGTGTCTCTAAGTTGCCGTGGATTTTGCTAACTTGCCGAGGTTGACCTCAAACCTGTGATCCTCTTTCAGCCTCCCAAGTACTGGAATTACAGGCATGTGCCACCACTCTCTGCTTAACCCCCACCTTTTAAACAAAAGAGAATGAGCCCAGGAGGGAAAATGGCCCACCTAAGATAATGAGACTATTTATGGGTCCCTCTGGAAACTGCTGAATACTATGAAATAGGTATAATTCTAAAAATGACTTATTGACATTATACCAAAATAACAATTCCACAGTATTTTTTAAAAATCACTATCATTGTTATTTTGCCAGTCAGTTGTTTTGATAGAGCTCTGAATCAAGCTGAGCAGGAAAATGTTCCAAACACGCCAATGTTTAAAACACTCACTATTGTCTATCATAGTAAACAAGTCAGAGTGTACCGGCAGTGATAGCTGGGCCCTCTCATCACTTACATGCAATTTGCTGAGAGATTGCAAGCAAACAATTAAGGATATGCAGATTATTTCTTGAATAAATTCTTATTTCTTGGTCTTATTGTAAAAGTGTTTGCTATTTTAACAAATTCTGTTTCTGAAATTGTATTTCTTTTCTTTTTTCTTTCTTCAAAGGACATTGTCAAGATGGAACTAGTATTTCTTTTTTGGAGGTATCTTTCAATTAGTAATAGAATTCAGGATCTGGTATTCCTAGATTTAGGCAACTGTGTCTAGGAAAAGTATGGCAATCAAAACATAATTAACTGACTGCAAAATGTGAGATCTTCCAAATTGTTTTTAAGAGTCTATCATTCCCACAAGGAGAATGAACTCAGACAGAATGAAGTGGTCTTGATGAATCAGAAGCCCTTCTCTCTCTACTTCATATTTATTCCACTTTTTACAACAGCTTTTTGTTTGATTTAACACATTATTGTAGAGGAAAGCATCCATAAAACAGCAAGAGTGAAAAATGTGTTCCCTTCAAATTTTTATACTTTTCAAATGACACTCAGATGATTTTTAATTACTGCAAAAGCATTGAGATGTTAATATACTTCATAGAAAAGGCAGGGCTGCTATTTCATCCATCCTTTTCTGCAGTGAATTTCAACTCTAAGAAAATTATTTCTTTTGATGCACTCTGATAGCATGTAATAAAAGAACAATAAAACATATGGCTCAATTACCACTGCTTCTCATCAAGCATGAATTAATGAATATCAAATTATTATTAATTGTTTTTTCTGGCTCACTCTCCATAGGACAATTATACATTGCTGTATTTTAATAAGCACTTTGTGTTTAACACTTTGTGGAGCAGTCCCTAACAGGGACAGAGGCAAGAGAATATTACACAAGAGAATAGTTCTTTGAATTTATCACCATTTGCATTATACATGATGGTCTGTTACCCCTCCCCATCCCAGTTTATGTCAGTTTCTCTCAACTGCTTAAAATCTCCCTAGCCTTCCACCTCTGTCTCAATACACCTCCCTTCAAGAAAGTTTCTATGTGTCTATGAAATTGTCTATAAATTCAAAGCCAGTGTGGTGGTGCATGTCTGTAACCCCAGTACTTGGGAACCTAAGACAGGAGAATCACAGTTTCAAGGTCAACCTCAGCAGGTTAGAAAGACTAAGCAACTTAGAGAGAACTCTTTCAAAATTAAAAAAAAAATAGAAAGGATCAAAAGTATAGCTCAGAGATAGAATGCCCCTGGGTTCAATCCCCAGTACCAAAAAAAAAAAAAAATTTCAATTTCTCAATGTTAATAAAATAGTAGTTTCTCATATGAATACTGAGTTTTTAATTCCTTCAGTAAATGCTCTTTAAAAATAAAAGCCATAGCTGTGCTGCCACACACCTGTAATCCCAGTACTTGGGAGGCCAAGACAGGAGGATCACAGGTTCCAGGCCAGGCTTGGAAACTTAATGAAACCTTGTCTCAAAAATAAAAAATAAAATTGGACTAGGAGTATAGCTCAGAGGTAGAATGCCCTTGGGTATAATCTCCAGCACCTCAATAAATAAATAAACAAATAAGATGCTAGATGCTAGAAAAGAGGATGTAGGGGAAAAGGAACGATTAGGCATTGTTAGTGGGACTGTAAGTTAAACTAGGAACAGAACTACCATATGACTCAGCTATACCACTCCTCAGAATCCCTCCCAAACAGAGTACTATAGTGATATATGCATATCCATGTTTATAGCAGCACAATTCACAATAGCCACGTCATGGAGACAACCTAGGTGTCTGTCAACAGACAAATGGATACAGGAAATGTGATCTATACACATGTTGGGGTTTTACTCAGCCATAAAGAACAAGATTATGTCATATTCAGGAAAATGGATGGAACATCATGCTAAGTGAGATTAGCCACCCAGAAAATCAAGGGCTGCATGTTTTCTCTCATATGTGAAAGCTAAAGAGAAAACATGAAATTAAAAGGACCTCATAAAGCTAGGTGTGGTGGTACATGGTTTTAATACCAGTACTTGGGAGCCTGAGATAGGAGGATTGCAGGTTTGTGGCCAGCCTCAGCTACTTAGTGAGGCCCTCTGCAATTTAGTGAGAGCCTGTTTCAACATAAAGAATAAAAAATAGGGCTGGGGGTGTAGCTTGGAGGTAGAATTCCAGTCCCCAATACCGCAAAAATAAACAAACAAACAAAAAAAAGAGAGAGAGAGGAAGAGAGAGAGAGAGAGAGAGAGAGAGAGAGAGAGAGAGAGAGAGAGAGAGAGCTCATAAAAATGAGAGAGACTAATAGAATAGTAGGAGGGGATAAGGGGAAGGAGGAGAGGAGCAGGAGAGGGATGGGGAAGGAAACCGACAAAACAGTGCTATGTGCATACCTGAATATATCACTATAAATGTCACTATCATGTACAGTAACAGTACACCAATACATTTTTCTTAAAAAAGTTAACCAGCATAGCATAGAATATAATAAATTATGATCAGTATAATAGACAAAATCAATATTAAGGAATGATTTATAGATATTCCACAAAAAGATTTTGTGAAACTGATGGTTCATTTTATTTTCATAAGCATTCTGTAAATAAAGTGCTATATAATATGAATATATGCAACATGTCTTTGTAATCCATAACCATTATTTATCATAGATTATTTGTATACCCAGATTTTGAAATACATGCAATGAAAATTTAGCAAATTATAAAATGTTAACTATACATTGTTATATGATTTAGCCTGTTACCTATAAATTTATTTCTTTCTTTTTAAAAATACAGCCTATAAAAGCTATTCCTGTGATAAACTGAAGGATGACACTAAGATGAAATTGTTTATATGTCCTGCTTAGTTCAATGAGCTTACCAAACACATATACTCATATGTTTTAAAGAGCAAACTCAAACTAATTTAAAATAAAAAAAACTGGGGAAGCAGAGAGGGACCTTAGAACCATTTTGTCCAATGCCCTTCATGTTGCAAATAATGTCACAGAGATGTGGAAACCTTAAGTGATTTCCTAAGGTCCCTACAATGTTTTATGTTCACATCTTTGTACCAAACTTGATAAGAAAATTTCTATCAGAATGTCTTTTGCAGAAAAAGGAAGCATATCTTGCTTCCTTTAGCCTGTTTGTCAAGATGTCAATAATGCTTGTGAATCCAGATTCTTATGAGAATATAGTTAAAGAGTTAGAAACTCAGTTACAATGACGTAGAGCTGAAATATGAAGCAAAGACAGGCCTGGCTACTGCTGAGAGGGCTCACTGCCACCAGATGCATTATTCCTTTGACATCAGTAACTAGAACCATGTGAACTTTTTATCACCAAATCTAGCCAGATACCAGATGCTTCTTTTTTATGTATATGATCTTACTGAAGGTAATTAGATTATTTATGCAATGGAAGAATTGTTAATTTTATACAAATATTAATCTTCAGTATAAAAGCTTTTGTAGATCCTCTATTCTTATAACTTGTATCTTTTAATTCCTTAACATATGCTTTTCATCTTGATTTCCATGAGCCAGTATTACTGAATCCACTTTGCTGAAAAATTAAAGGAAAAAAATGTTAGCTATACAAATTCAGTATGGACATAAGCCCACAACTAATTTTTTTTTTTTTTTTGCAGTACTGGGGATTGAACCCAGGGGCATTCTACCTCCGAGCTACACCCCTACTCCTATTGTTTATTCTTTATTTTGAAACCGAGTCTCACTAAGTTGCGGAGTGCCTCACTAGGTAGCTGAGGCTGGCCTCAAACCGAGATCCTTCCATCTCAGCCTCCCAAGTACTGGGATTACAAGCTTGCGCCACCACGCTCAGCTCCACAACTAAAATTTAAAAGACAATTCTTCATCCAGGGGATAGTATTGGATTAAGCATTCCACTTTTCTTCCTGTTCCTAAACTCATCACTAGCTTGGTTATATATGATGTACCAGTTTTGTGTATTTATGAGATGCCTAAGAGTCATAAATTGACAACTTATGTGTATCATAAAAAATGCAATGCCTATGTAGTACACATAGGCTAGGAGGACACAGACAAAAGACACAAAGACTTCTCGGTCTCTGGGTAACCACACATCCTACATCATCTTATCGGCCCCCAGGAGACTGAAAATATTAGAGCTACCACAATCCACATCAAGACCTATGATTCTGTGTTGGATCATGATAAGGCTGCTAAATTAGAAAGAAAAGCAAAAGTTAGAACTGTCTTGGAGAACTAGAAAATAGAAGGCAAAAGTATGAATATAATTAAGTTTATTATTGTAATTGATTCTGCAGCCTGATGGAACGTGGGTTTCTGAATATTTTTCAGAGCATTTTCCAGATGTAGCCTCCCAGTAGCTCATTAGGCTCACATTTGTCATTAAGTTCCATACTTTGGATCCCATGTAGGGATCCCAAATGTTCCTCTTTCATTCACTAAGCCAACAACACATCAGGAAATAAGGCTGTTCATACAGCGCTGTTGACCTTCCACTCAATATTCATTTGGTCATCTTTTCTACTTGCTATTTAATCTAAAAATAAGATGTAGATATTGGCTTTTAAATATCAATCCTGTTTCATAGGACTTAATTTTGCTAATTTATCATCTATTGTGCATGTATTTTAAATCAGCTTTTAAACCTGTCATGCTTAGATTATAGAAAATATTAGTTAAAAGCACATGCTCATGTGTTTTCTTTTCACATTATTGATGTTAATTAAGAGTACAAATTAAAGCTGGGCATGGTGATGCATATACTTGGGAGGTTGAGAAAAGAGGACTGCTGGCTGGAGGACAGCCTCAGTGATGTAGCTGAGATTTTCAGCAGCCTAGCGAGACCCTGTTTCAAAACAAAAAAATAAAGAAAGGGCTGGGGTTGTAGCTTAGAGGGTTCAATTCCCAGTGCCATACATGAAAAAGAGTCCAAATTATAGTAATACTTGGTCTTAAATTGTTAAAAATACTCAGTTACTATATTTAATATACAATTGTGTATAATTAACTGTTTTTATCATTGAAAGGAATTCATTCTAACAACTAAATTAGAAACAAACATATTTAAGTCCAAGCATAAAAGACCATTCACAAAAAAATGGACTTCAATTTAAACAATCATAATAGTAGGTAATAACTACTTTTGTTTGAAAAAAATGAAAAATTTCCTAAGAGAAATGACCTCTTTGCTTAGTTCCATCTATATATTGTCTGCTATCAGAAAACAATAGAAATGTTGACTGAATTGATATCATTAAACAAAATACTACCATAGTATAACTGTTGTTGCATTCTTAACTGTAACTAATAGAATATTTTTATTTCATTGAAACACATCATTTTCAATGAGAGTAAATGCTCATTAATGTTAATAAAAGTGGTCATTCCTTATAGAGCATAACACTTACCCATAACTTTAGAGTAGCAAGGTTCGCAGTGTATTGTCTGTCTATAAATCCAAATACTGTCACCTGCCTGTAGATTTTCCAAAGGCTGTTTGCATATTTCACACTAACAAAGAAAAACATATATATAAAGTTTGCACAATAGACGAAAATTAGATTCTTAGGGGAAAGGGTTAGATGAGCCTTTTAGTTCATTCAGGACCATCTTCTAAAGTAACACTCAGATGGCACCTGGAGAAACTCCACGGGGAAATTAAGAGCATGATGGTTTTAATTCGCAGGTTGACATTTTCAAATAAATCCTCAACTGCATTTCTCTACCATGAAGGTATATTTCAGGTAATATCTACCACTGAAGTTTTTTACTTAACTTGCAATGGAGCAGATATGAAAAATTTTAAATTGGTTATACCAAGGCCAGGATGATCCCTCAATATCTCAAACAAAAACATAAAGCAGCATTGATCTTTGGCTCACATAAAGGAGAGCTATGCTGTCCCGGCACAACCTCATTGAGCAAAATAAACTGCCAGTCTTACAAGGTATAGGGGGAAAATTTGTTCTGAGTTATGTTGGTGAGAGAAGCATGAAAGGTTGGACCTCTCTTTTAGACCTGTCCACTGCTGGCTGGCTTCTGAACATGAGGCAGTCACTGGTTGCTTTCAGAAGAGGACTCACTAAAGCAAACTGTCATTCATCTCTTTGACACATCTAAGCCTATCCAGGTGGTTCTCTATTTCCATGGCTTAGAGAACAATTTGTCTTTCTGTATTAGTGTGGGGAATGTTTTTATTCTGTTATATTCTATAATTACATTGAAAATGGAAACAAATTATTTAAAGTGTAATAAATGAAAATGATTCTTACTTACCAAAATCAATAATCAGGAGAATTTTCTTGTTTTATAAAATTTTCTTCATAATAATTTAAAGAGCTATATATTTTAATTGAATATATTTCATAACTAAAAACAAGTAATTTCATGTGCTTATAATCAAATAGTTATTCAGTCTTCGGATTATATTTTCATGATTCTATATTGGAGGGGGAATTTTGCTCAAAATGATGTATCATATTTCTGATTGCTTTATGTTGCTGTCTAAAAGCAATTGGAAGAGAAGCAATCAACTGACAAAACATTACATCTATTTGACTGGATTAGATGATTTGCATCAACCATAGAATGCCAGCACTAGTCAGCACCCATAGATTTGCACAAATTGGCTGCTATTGGTATCAATGCCCAAATACCATCTCTGAGATTCTTGATTTAATTGGGGATGGCCCCAACGTTGTTTTTTTTTTTTTTTTTTTCTTTTCTCCTTATCTTCCTAGATGATTATAATATGTAGCCAGGGTTGAAGACTGGTCTGATCAACAGCTCATTTTACTGGTAAAAAACCTAAGGTCAAGGAAATTTAGGTGGGTGTCCAATGTCACACAGGCATAGTTAGGGGCAGAGGCAGAACTAAAATTCAGGTCTTCAGACTCCCAGCTCAGGGCTCGTTCATGCAATTACACCAGAAGCTATAATGCTGACCCACCCAATGATACCATAAGAACAAAAAGAAGTGGCCAATGAAAACCAAGCTGTGAAGCACCCTGCTAATGAATGTTTGCTCTTGTTTATCAAGCTATAATTAATTACAATTAATCATGGTCTCTAAAACAGACTGAGTTTTTGAACCATCATTAAACCCAATCAGGCCTAATTTCATGAAGAATGAGCTGCTCTCTTCTCAATGGTTTATTTAACTTTTTAAAAATGTTCTCACATATTTATGTAATGCATGATTTATTAAAATGTTGCTAAAACTTTTATAAAAAGAACAAGTGTTTATCTTTTTCACAGGCTTAAATCTCTAGGGTAAAAGTGAATAGATGTATCAGTAATCAACTCAAAGCCTAAAACGAAGACAGTAATTATAAACCTTTGAGGTTTAGGCTGCAAAACTCTGAGAAATATTTAAGTGGTACATTATTAATGAGAATTGCAGTTTTTCTGAAAGCTTTAACTTCATCCCAAGTATTTCAATATATATTTTTCTCCAAGTCATTATGCCATTTTATATTTAGTTAAGGGAAATAAACACATGTTTACCTTAAAGCAAGTGGAATGGCAGCAAATTTGTAATTCATCTAAGATCATTTTAGTTTCTACACCCAAGGGTTTGCGGCAGTAAGTACACATATCTTTTTCAATGACAGACCTATAGAGATATAAGCAATGAAATATTAAAAATAAATTTGCTATCCTATAAAAGACAGATGTATTCCCTATAAAGTCATGTGGAAATATGTTAATTTTGATGATACTTTAGGAAATTGCATTGAAATCAAGGAAAGTTAAGAGATCACTTGTTCTAGTAATAGAATTGATTCTCTAGTTACCCTAAAATGATGTCAAAGAATTAACATGAGGGAAAGTCTCAGATTATTAATTCATTAGCAATCAAGGATTCATTTGAGAGGACAAAGATTTCAGTTTCCTAGTTGAACTAGGTCATAAATGCCCCTTGAAGCTAGAAGAGGATTTTTAATTATTAACTTACATGTAAGACTTTACAGATTACATGGGAAAATTATGCTTAGACTAATGTAAATTTTTTTAAGTCTTGAAACATTCAATAGGCCCTAAATAGAAATCCATTCAAAATTATGTTTATAAACTCAAAATGATGGATCTGTAGTACCCAGAACTCTAGGGTCTATAGTACCAAAATATTCCTCTTGCTGTCATGGTAAGAGTCAGGATATAGAGATTCCTATAATGATAAAATATACACTCTACAGAAAGACATAAAATTTGATGGGGGTGGGGGAAGAGTGCTGAGACTGACACTGGTATTTTCACATATGTACACAACCAATGGCAGTAATTCGGGAAGCCACTTTTAATAGGACATGATGTGTTTGGGAGAGTACTGTGGGAACATAGCCAGTTGTAGACACTAACCAACAGCAAAAGTTGCTTGACCAGCTGGAGAAACTGACTTTTGCTCTGATGACAAAGGAAAGTTTCATGGACTCCTTTAGGGACAAGACTGAAATTTGTCATATTAACAGCAAGACTTTAATAAAGAGCGTCTTCCTTCCTTGCATTAGCAATAAAATATGAGCCCAGGGAAAGCTCTGAGGTTGGCAGTGTCTCTACTAAGATCATACAGTTAGTCAAAGATTTTTCCCAGAGTACTGTGAAAAACCAACTTTGGGTTTTTTGGTTAGTTATACAATGTCTATAATTCTACAGTCTGTATCAATTACTCCTTAGCGAGGTGTGATTTAAAGGCAGGACACTCAGAAGAGCATTGATAATGGGGAAGATCTTGGAAAAGTGTCAGAAAGGGGATATAGTTTTTAAAATGTTTAATTAGAATGTAATTATACGTATTTGTTGTGTATAATTTGGTATTTTGATACATGTATCCAATGTGTAATGATAAAATCAAGGTAGTCATCTCAAACATTTATTACTTTTTTGTGTTAAGAACATTAAAAATTAGCTGGGTGTGACGGCACACAGCTGTAATCCCAGTACTGGGGAGGCTGAGACAGGAGGATTATAGGTTCAATGCCAACCTCAGAAACACAATGAGACTCTCAACAACCTAGCAAAACCCTATTTCAAAAAACAAAAAGTGCTGGCCGTGGTGGCGCATGCTTGTAATCCCAGTATTTGGGAGGCTGAGACCGGAGGATCCAGGTTTGCCTCAGCTATGTAGTAAGTCTCTCCGCATCTTAGTGAGACCCTGTTTCAAAATAAGAAATAAAAAATAGGACTGGGGGTGTAGCTCAGAGGTAGAATGTCCCTGGGAGTACCGTAAAAAAAAAAAAAAAAAAAAGAAAGGGTATAACTTGGAGGCTTGGAGGTAGAATGACCCTGGATTCAATCCTCAGTAACACACACACACACACACACACACACACACACACAAACACACACACACACATACACACATATTCAAAATTGTCTATTCTAGCTATTTTGAAATATACATACAATAGTCGGGTGTGGTGGCACACGCTTGTAATCCCAGCATTTGGGAAGCTGAGACTGGAGGATCTGGGTTCGAGACCAGCCTCAGCTGCCTAGTGAGGCCCTCCGCAACTTAGTGAGACCCAGTTTCAAAATAAAGAATAAAAAATAGGGCTGGGGGTATAGCTCAAAGGTAGAATGCCCCTGAGTTCAATCCCCAGTACCACAAAAAAAATAAATAAAAGAAATATACATACAATAAATTAAATTGTTGGTAACTATAGTCACCCTACTTTGCTGTAAAACTCTAGAAGTTATTCCTATCTAACTGTATTTTGGTATCTGTTATTCATCGTCTCTCTGTACCCCCTCTGCCCTATATTACCCAGTTTTTGTACTATTCTATTCTATTCCCAAATTTCCTTTGGGATCAGATTTTTTTAGCTTCCACTTATAAATGACAATATGGGGTATTTGCCTTTCCATGCCTGGCTTATTTTACTTAACATAGGGTCCCCCAAGATCGTCTAACATTGCCATGTATTACAGGACTTCATTCTTTTCTATAGCTGAATAATATTCCATTTTATCTATGCATCTGTTGGTGAACAACTATGTTGGTTCAGTATTTTGGCTACTGTGAATAGTGCTGCTATGAACATGGGTGTACAGATATCTCTTTGACATACTGATTTCCTTTCCTTTGGATATATGCCCAATACTGGGATTGCTGGATCATATGGTAGGTCGTTCTATCTTTAGTTTTTTGAGAAACCTCTACACTGTTTTCCATAATGGTTTACTAGTTTACATTCTTATCATTAGAGAACAGGATATAATTTTGATGCCTGATCCACTCATATTTCCTTAACAAACGGGACATGGTTGATGTTTTCAGAAATACTTGTTAGGTGCCAAACAGTGCATTAGAAGCTGAGGCTACACATAAAAATAAGATATGCCCTTGCTCTCCTGAGTCACATTTCCAGTGCCTGCTGTAGAGAAGCACAGGCATCTGCATTACAGCTTGTTTCCAGGGGTTGGGTGGAAATGCTAATTGTTTTCATTTACTCCACTGGAAATCTGCAGGCCATGCTCTCCCAAGTATCACCCATGGGCCCCACTGAACAATAAACAGTAAAGAGGATTACTAAGAGCAGAAACCCGGAGTACAGCCAGTTCACCAGCACTAAATCAATACTCATCGTAACCCTGCCCCTGGGAACTAAGTGTAGGGCCAGCTTGGGTCTTACAGCATAGCCCCGCAGCTGTTTGTAAAGTGAGCTGGCTTTAGAAAACCACCAGGAGGGAGGGCTGAAGGCAGTCTAGCGATGTAGTGTCGTCTAGTGGCCAATATTACGGCCACACTGGGAGCCACCAATAGCAGAACCGTTGGCCTGGGAGGCAGCTTGTAAGGCACAGAGAGGACTTTTGGAAAAATGTGCATTGAAATTAGAGAGCAGCAATAGCCAGGAAGACAAGAAGCAAATTCCTGGATGCAGAGTTATACTTTGTTCTCTGCATGCACATATATAACAATTAGCATCAGGAGAGCCATCAGAAAAAACAAAGGACAGTGAGAACACACACACACACACACACACAATTGTGTGTGTGTGTGTGTGTGTGTGTGTATAGTATATATTTATATGTTTGGAAATAAAGACATACTCACCTATCTGAAGTTGAATAAACAGTTTGTATATATTTTCCAGAAGTATTCTCCTGATATCCACCCTTTGGTGATTTACTAGAAACAAACACATAGGACATGTGAGAATCAGGCTTTTTCCCCTGGTACTGGTATATACACTCATGCACAGCTAAGGAAACACACACACATTCCCTCCTGCACCCTTGTTATTATTATTCTTTGTGATGTTACAAGTCTGGATGATGTTCTGACACCTTTTATCTTTTAATCAGTAGAAGTATTGATGTACAAAACACCTCCAAGCTGATATATCACCAAAGTAAATAGAGAGTAAGGTAAGGACCATAGGAATAAATGTGAATAGGTAAATAAATAATCAATTTTCATGAAATTTATACTAGTACGTCACTTAGTCACTAAAATAAAGCTATATGCAGTCTAGCATGGATAAAAGAAATATGCAAAGCCCAAACAAGGCAGATAAGTACACATATCCATTATTCCTGTGGAGAAACAGAGACACAGGAGCTTTAAGAGAAAAATCTAGAAATTTTTATTTTTACCTAAAACCATGCAAGAAAGAGTAACTTAGAATGAAAGCAAAAGAAGTATAATTTTCCAAAGTCCTCTCTTTTCCATTTTGAAATTGGAAGATTGTCCCACCCTGTAATCACTCTTTCCTGGACACAAATGAAATTCATAA
>PVLC010012612.1:25768-43823 GCA_004027655.1 Graphiurus murinus
TTCCTCCTCCTCTTCCTCTCTCTCCCTCTCTCCCTCTCTCCTTCCCTCTCCAAATTGGGAGCCAGACTGCTGTCAGAACTAAAATCTATTTGATGATGACTTATTACCCCACAATGCCAAATAAGAGTTTGCACATACTTATGCATGATGCATATATCATTACCCCCATTTATTGATAAGGAAACTGAGGCCAAAAGAGTAACTCTGCCAAGGAGACATGGCTGTAAATCTTATTCCAGTGACTCTACACTGCACTGTATGGCCTGTCAGTGTAGACTTTAGGGAAGCTGGGGGGGGGGGGCGTTTGAACTATATCACCATCCTTGATAGATTAAAGCATGGGGGAACTAACTCTTCCAGAATTTTCTGCCCCAAAAGTAACAGCCTGACATGCCTCAGGGTTAACTTATCTTTTGTAGTGATGGTTCTCAAACGCCAGTGTGCATCAGAAACATATGACAACTTTGTTAAAACAGATTGCTAGGACTTACTTGCAATGTTTCTGATTCAGCAGGTCTGGGGGGAAACAAAGAATTTCCATTTCTGGCAAGTTTTGAGGTGATGCTGCTGATGCTAACCCACTTTGAGAATTACTGTTCTGTATATGTACAGGATACATATACATGCATATATACACCATAATTTTCAAAAGTAAACAATGATCAGCATAGTTAAATAATTCAAATATGTTTTAGTTCCTGTAGTTCCATGAATAAAGTTAATATTCTTCTAGCTATCTATTCGATAAATTATAAAACCCAGAGCAAGATGTTTAATAGAATATGCCTAATTCTAGAAAAATCTCCATTTCTTTAAAAATCAATATTATACTTGTTTGCCATTAGTTCCCATGAAACACTTCATTAGAAAGCAAAATGTACTGGTGTAATATCTTATAGGACTAACAGTGTATGAGAGAGATTATTACGTAAATACAGAAGAAAAGACTATGCTATGTTTTTTTTTAACTGGGGATTCTACACCAAGCTATATCCCCAGCCCTTTTTGTTTTTTACTTTGAAACAGAGTCTATGTTGCTGAGGCTGGCCTCAAGCCTGCGATCCTCCTGTCTCAGTCTCCTAAGCACTGGGATTACAGGCATATACCACCACACCCAGCAAAGCCTATGCTTTTAAAATTCTATATACCAATATTTGGTGTCTTGCCTTTACTGTAATATCATTTTGATATTACTTATCTACTTACCAATATCTTTTGTATTTAGTAACTACTTGTTATTTTACAATTTACTCTGAAACAGGTTAAATGATACAGCAGATATGTGGGTAGCACTATCTCCCTGTGTTCCAGACTGGAATGAGCTGAGGAGCAGGCAAGAATACCCCTCACACTAAATAAAATCTTACCTATTTTTTTTTTGTTTTTGTATTATATTGAATGTCATTTTGTATATCTGCATTTGTGTTCCCGCCACTAGGTTACTCCACAATTAGGCCAATTCTTGTTCTTATACGCCTTGAAAACCAAATGGGCTGTGAATTCCTGACCCTAGTTGACATTTCCTCAATATTCATCACTCGAAGCAGAAGATTTCATGGGATATCAATTCCCTATAATTTGGTCCAGAAAGCATCTACCTCTCATTTCAGATTGGAGGTAAACAACAATAGACAGCCATTTAATTAAAGTGGGACTTCTAATTAATATAGGAATATTTGTGTGATTTTACAAAGTTTATTAAACCATATAGCCACATAGGTTTCTGTGAGAATACTCAAATGGCAATCCTATTGTGTATGCATGTGTTATATTAAAATATTACTGAATCCATTCAATGATTATTTATCAACTACTTAATACATTATAAAGTAGTATATGCCTGGAACTCAATATATTCTTAAATGGCCTTCCCTTTGAAAGAGGCATGCCTTAGAATGATGACATTTCTTGTTACACATAGATCATCTCAAAATTATAAAATGAAGCAAAATATTTGAAATACATTTCAATACCTGTTCTCCACATATGTCCTTGTATACACGACAGTGTCCTTTGGTTTTATGTGCCGCGATCCAGCACTGGAGCTGCAACACAACCATTTTACTTTATGTCAGAAGTTTATTTATAAGGACAATAAAGCCTATAAGGCTATTAACCAGTTCAGTACAAAAAGTCAAGCTTGTGCATTTCTTCTAAACTAAAATTGTTGAAATAGAACCGTGAAAGTACTATTAATCAACTGGGCAAAATTTAATCATGTCTTCCATTTTGTTTTTAATTTCCCTGATTTAATTTTTTAAATTTCCCCTTCTACTTCCAGAGCATTATTATGAAACTTGGCCACTCAGTAAATCTGTCGAGGAGCATAAGGATTATTTTGAATATCTGTGTCATGTGTTTTAGTGTCTGCCTCCCTGATGTCTCATTCGTATTTCCAAGCCATAATTTCCCCCCATAAACCACAAAGTGCATCTTAGCTATCACGACAACATCTGATTTAATGAAATGTCGAGATCTAGCCAAAGAATGTCAACACCATTGCCTCAGTCATGCTTTTTTTGTGATTGTAGTCTTTTTAAGGAAAACCCACATTTTATACTTTCCTATCCAGATGTCCCAACTATAACCAAGCTGCTAACAACACTCTGGTGTATGGTTAGTTACATATAACCCCAGATAAAATTAGAAATTTCTGCATTTCAAAGGAAAAGTCAGCTTGCATACAGGATTTAAAGACAAACAAAAACAGGGAGCTAACCCTGCCCTTTGTTTTATAACTAATCGTTGTACCTCAGGTTGTTCTTGGCTTCATAAGAATAGACAGTGGTTCTTGTAGACTCATTGTGCAAGGTGTTGGTGAATCCATTGACTTGGCCATCTAGCCTAAGAGAGGAAACACAGAGTATTTGGCACTGAAAATAAAAGCCATTTAGAAGCTTTTTGTTTTATTAAAATTCTGCTCAATTCATATTATTTTACCTATAGTGAACCTCTATGTCTGCCTGGTTTCTGCAGAAATACACATAGAACACATGAACTATTTTATTCCCTCCACAGAAATCACTGTCTTTGGAGCAAGTTGCCATCTTGTCTAATGCTAGGATCTTTTTATCAAAGATAAAAAGCATCAGAAATTGGTTCCCGTAACATTTCCATGCCAGCAGTGCCATTTTAGAAAGCTTCCCATGTACGACATATCTGAGAATTTTTCAACTTAATGAAAATGATCCAGGGGCTGCTTTGAGACATTCCAGTTCCCACTTTGCTTTTAATGAAAGGCAATACTTTGAAGATTGCAGAAGAACTCTGACCCAGATATCTGCTAATCTAAAAATGTCACCACGTTTAACAGAGTGTAGGCACATTTGCTTTTTCCTATGGAACAAAGGAAATTCTTAATGCAAGAAGAGTGAAAATTTTAGCTCTCTTTTCTCCTCCATGTTAGTAAACTCTGACGAGGGAGAGCCATGAAAACCTACAGGAGTGTTAAGATCTTAACCGAGATTTATCTATCATTCTCAAACAGGCTGTTCTTTCCATTTCTAAATAGTTTTTAAAGAAGAAGGAGACATTTGTTCACATATCATCTCTGACATACAGAAAATCATCTTCTGGTTTTTAAGGCAGATGTTTATGAACTTACAGCTGATATTAAGTGGTGAAAATGATGCTAAGAAGTGAAAAGGTAGAAGTGATATTATTTGAAGGTTTTCTAACATGATTATGAGAACAGGTCATTCAAGGAATAATAAACTCAGCAAGGAATTGTTTAAAATATTCAAATTATAAAACCTAAAGTACAAAATACAGATAGCTTCAGCCAGGCATGGAGGTACGCACTTGTAATCCCAGTACTTGGGAGGCTAAGACCAGAGGATCCAGGTTTGCAGCCATCCTCAGCTACTTAGTGAGGACCTCTGCAACTTAGTGAGACCCTGTTTCAAAATGAAGAATAAAAAATAGGACAGTTTCAAGGAACAAAGGTTTATCAGTAAGACTGTAATGTATTTGCATTGTTCTCAGCAATATAAAAGTTAAAAAATCACCAGTTGTAAAATCGATGAACAGAAGAGGGAATAACTTATGAAAGGCAATAGTTCTGCAAACAGGACTAGTATGAACTATATTATATTCCCCAAAATTCATATGTTGAAGCCATAACTGTCAATGTGATGTATTATTTCCTCATCAGTCCCTCTGATGGAACCCCATTTCATGAACCAGACCAAATCAAACTGGAGCATCTTTCAAACTATATTAAATGAGAAATGTGGAAGGAAGTACATCAAAAGCTGTGCACATGTATGTTTTTATCACATTCACCCCACTATGATGTATAACTGCAATGCACTAACAAAATAACTTTAAAAAATAAATAGGAACAAAGATAATTTTAACAATTATACCTAATCGTTTACTTGTAATTTATTTAGCTACAATCACTTCCAAATAATATTTGAATGAAGTTAGTTAATTGTAAACGTACTCCTATTCCCCAAATAGTGAATGTGTTTCCAGAACAAGAAGAACCTATTGAAAATTTATCCTCCCTCATTCTATCAAAATCTTTCTTGGCATAACAAAGTAGATCACTTGGAGAATTATAGGAACAGACAGAAACTGTCTTTAAGATCCAGGAGCCCAGATGGGCGTGGTGGAACACACCTGTAATCCCAGGTTTTAGGAGGTGGGGACAGAAGGATTGCAGGCTCAAGGAGAGCCTCAGCAACTTGATGAGGCCCTCAGCATCTTAGTGAGACCCTGTTTCAAAATAAAAAGGGCTGGAGGTGTAGCTCCAAGGTAGAATTCCCCTGGGTTCAGTCCCCAGTTCCACAAACAAACAAGAGCCCTTTGTAGACATTATGAGAAAAACTTAGCCAGCTATATTTCCTTCACTTTTCCACTCTCAGCAGAAAATATCGTTATTTCTTACATACATAAACACACACACACACACACACACACACACACACACACACACACACACACACACTCTGTCTCGATAGAAAAGGCAAAGCCACCTTAAGGAAAATAATAAATAAATAAGTTATTAATCCTAATTTTAGCCATTTATAATGACAATGAAGTATAACTTCTATCCTAGTCTCCTTTGTAATGGCAAACAAGGTATAACAGTTTCCAAGTCATTATACTCTGTGGTGTAAAAAAAAATTTCAAAATTAGGTCCTATTTTGTGCCTGTGAGTATTTGTGCATTTTTAGCATAAAGTATCCAAGGAAGAGTTTCCCAGAGTATGTTCTGCATCTCTGAAAATCTACCAAGCAACACTAAGTAAAAATAAATCTTCACAGACCAAGGAAATAGCTTTGAATTTCTATGATGCCTCTTAAAGTAAGCAGCAGAGCAGCAGGCCACAAACAGAAATTCTAATATAATTAAAATTTTGTTAATTTTTTTGGTATCAGTTGTTAAGTACCTAGTACCATAATCTTTGTGTATTTGGTGGTATTTTTATTTTAAATTCTATAATATAATTCAACTTCCCAGAAATTCTTCTAAGATTACATAATTTACACAGGTGCATAGGGAAAGAAAGAAAGAAAGTAAATTTTAATGAACCTTACCTTCCATTCTTTTTTCCAGACACATGAGAATTTACTTCAATTAGATTTTCTAGGTCCTGGTCTCTAGTTACAACACAATTTGGGGAAATAAGCAAATATTAGAATAAAAAATTGTACATCAGTACATAATCTTAAGACATAGTCTCTTGTGGTCTATAAAGATAAGAGAGACTAGAAATCAGACATTGATCCAAACTACTCAGGATTCAACTATGGAAGCATGGCTTGGGGTGTAGCTCAGTGGAAGAGTGCTTGCTTTGCATGTCAGAGGCCCTGGGTTCAATCTTTAGTCTCTCTCTCTCTCTCTCTCTCTCTCTCTTTCTCTCTCTCTCTCTCTCTCTCTCTCTCTCTCTCTCTCTCTCACACACACACACACACACACACACACACACACACACACACACACACACACACACACACACACACACACACACACACAATGGATTCCAAGTAACTTTTTGGAAGGCTTGGGAAATCTGGCCTGAAATGACACCACTGATTTCATTCAACTAACATTTAATGAGTACTAACATTGGGTTACACAGTACTAACTGTGTACTTTCACATGGATTATTTCATTCAGATCTCACAAAATCCTGCAAGATGAAGTGAATTTTCTAAGTTAACTAATACATAAGAGTCAAGATTTGAGGCCAAATCACCTGTCCACCTAAAACCAATTCTTGGATGTTTACCTGGAGACTTCATTCAGGGTTTTGAGATTAAAAAAAAAAATAGGAAATTGACTCCAAAATCTTAATGAACAATTTATAATGAGGATAAATGGGATTATGAGATTTTTTAATTGTGGGCTGCCTTAATGATTTGACATGATTTCATGAGATACAAGGTCTTCCTGTATGCTATTTATGTATTAACTATTTATGTATTTGGTATAACTTGAAAGTTCCTGGGGCTTTTCAAAAAAAAATTTTTTTTTTCATGAATTTGAAAAAGCCTTTGTCATGAACTCTATTGAGTAGAAGCATTGTTTAGGAGTCAGAACAATGAGGCCCATATCTTCTCTTACTTTTTTCCTTCAGTAAATTAGTCAACTTTTGAAGCTCCATTTATTTATTTATTTATTGTACTGGGGATGGAACACAGAGGCTTTCTACCTCCAGCCCTTTTTTTAAATTTTGAAACAGGGTCTTACTAAGTTTCTGAGGGGCTTGCTAAGTTGCTGAGGCTGGCCTCAGACCTATGATCCTCTTGTCTCAGCTTCCCAAGTATTGGGATTACAAGCATGTGCCACCACGTCCAGCTGTAAACTTCATTTTTTTTAAGAAGGTAACTAACATCCAATCTCATAAGGATGTGATGAGAAAAATAAAACTTATGGCTTGGGTGAACTGAATAAGATTAAATAAATAATAGCTAATAGAAGTAGTATGATACAACAGTGAGTCCTATTAATTCCACAGTTTTGAGGGACTACTTTTTGTTGTTGACAAGATTATTTCTTTTTTTAAATGTGCTTTTATTGATGCATTATCATCTCTACTTTTCATTTTTATTTCTAAATTTTTACATCTTTGTAATTAACTCCAGTTCTTAAAAATCTCCCCTCTCATGGTTCTAAATATTGGCCTTAACAAGGTTATTATACACAAAATCAGTATATGGACTCCCAATCACAAAATTAATATTGATAAGAATGCAAAAAGCGATAAAACATTCTTATCTTTATATGGAATGAGATTTAATATATTTATATACTATCCAAGCCATCAATAATTGACAAGATATGCAAATTAGGCAGCATCCCATAGCCATATTTAAACATTACACTTAAAATACTAGCTGCATTTCTTTTGAAATTGTAGAAATTAGGGTAAGTTACTTTTTAATGTGAGTTCCAGTAGAAATATGCCAATTAATGTATATAAAAAGTATGATACTTTAGAAGTAGCTCAGAAGTATCAAAATCATTTGATTTTACAATCTGAATGATGTAAAATTCAAAACTGAATTCCTCAACATAACTGCTAAAACTGTTAAAGAAACCTCCCAGCTCACATCCTATAAATTTAGAAATGGAGATAGAAGGCTTTGGGTTTGCCTAATCCCTGATGGTTTGACTAATTACTAGAATCAATGTCTAAGCATCAGGAGCCACCATACTATTATCTTAGCAGCCTTAGCCATTAAGTGACCTTCCCTTAATGTGGTTTGGTTTGGTGTTGGTGTTGAGGATTGAACCCAGGGACATTCTGTCTCTGAGCTATAACCCTAGTCCTTTTTTTTTTTTTTTTAAATTTGGAAATAGGGTTTCACTAAGTTGCTGACAGCCTCATTAAATTGCCAAGGCTGGCCTTGAACCTGTGATCCTCCTGTCAGCCTCCCACATACTGGGGTTACAAGTGAGCATCACCATGCTTGGCTCAACTTTAATGTTTTAAATCACACTTAACTTGGGGATAATGGGATAAAATTAAATGGAGTATCATGGTATTCCATAATCCAGCTTCTTATGACATCAAACTAAGATGATCAGCAGTAGTGCGTGGTAAAAGACCACCAGGAGAGGTGAATCTTGGAGAATCCTAATTTTGTACTAGAAAACTATCTTCTTCCACTGCTAACATTGGAGGACCTGTATGCTACTCTTAAGGAAGATGGTGTATCATTACATATTGATATTAGGGCCTAACATGACATTATTCACAGTAGCTGTTCCATAAATATTAGGCAAAGACACAAGGTGAAGACAGCAATTTACAAGCCAAAGAAAGAGGCCTGGAGCAGATTCTTCCCTCTTGGCCTAAGCAGGGACCAACCCTGTTGACAGCTTGATTTCAGACTTGTAGCCTCCAGAATCATGTGAAAAGAAATTTCTGTGGTTCAGCTGCCCAGTGTGTGGTACATTGGTAGGGCAGTCCTAACAAACTAATCCAGATCAGCTTCCACCCTCACAATGAGATTACACTTAGTTTCTAAGCCCTATGGTGAACATCCTCAATTCCTCTGGCACTTTCCACCCATGAGTGCTGCAAATCCTGCAACTTTGCTCCCTGCATATCTCTCATGCAAGTTCTCTCCTTTAGACTGCAGTTATTGTGAGGGAGAGAAAGACTAGGTTTCAGCCTCAGGAAGATGAAGTCGGAATCTTACAAATCCAACAACTACCATAAATAACTAAAAGGTAGAACCTCTGCATGCCTTCAAAGAAGCATGCTGCCAAAGTGGTGTGAATCACTGAATAAATTGTATTAGTGGCTTCATAGAGTTTTTCTTGTTTTATTAAACAGTACTACTTATCAAGTTTGGCTGAATGGGCGGTAAGATTTTAATGAGAATAATCTATAGTAATATTTAAAGCAATCTAGAAAGTTCCTGACTATGAAAATTACAAAATTGTATTTGCTTTGGTTATTTACATGGTTGGCATCAGTATCTAGATAGGAAGGTCCAATAAAAGAAGTTCAGACTCCCCATAAATTTTTCAAGCTAAAGGATATGAAAATATGTTTTTGTTCTTTAAGAACACATCCATTGCATAGTGTCTTTTACACTGTGGCAGAAGATGGAGAACTGTGAGTCCAAATGTGAAAAATAGATTTTTATAGAAGCCCAAGCCAAATGTCACAGGCTTGAGTAAATTTTTGATTCTAAACCCTTGCCATTGCAGTCTCAGAGAAAGGAAGGCCTTAAAATTGTGTGCATTTATGAGATGTTAGATTAATTCCCAAGAAATCACCAATTCTCCATAGATACAGAGAATTGCTAAAGAGCAAATTGTTGTGAATCATTGCAAGTAATAATATGTGTATTTGTGTTTTACCAGGGATTGAACCCAGGGCATTCTGCTTCCAAACTATACCCTTAGCCCTATTTTATTTGTTATTTTCAAACAGGGTCTTGCTAGGTTTCAAAGAGTCTTGCTATGTTGCTGAGGCTGGTCTCAAACCTGCTACCTCCTGTCTTAGACTCCCTAATACTGGGATTACAGGTGTATATCATCACACCCAGCTAACTAATACTTTTTAAACATAGTTTTCAAAAAACAAATTGGGGGGAGAAAGAATAAGAGTTATCTGTAGGGTAGTAATAGGACAATTTTGAGTATAAAAATTTATTCTTGTCATAATAGTATAATTTATTTTCTACTGCCACATTGAGCATAACACTCCTTTACTGAGAAAATTGAGGGAAAAAATAGATTCTGAGAATCAAGAAATTATGTCTTAGGCAGGTGTAGTGGCTCACGCTTGTAATCCCAGCATTTGGGAGGCTGAGACTGGAGGATCCGGGTTCATGGCCACATGGCCAGCCTCAGCTACCTAGTGAGGCACTCCGCAACTTAGTGAGACTCGGTTTCAAAATAAAGAATAAAAAATAGGGCTGGGGGTATAGCTCGGAGGTAGAATGCCCCTGGGTTCAATCCCCAGTACCAAAAAAAAAAAAAAAAAAAAAAAAAAAGAAAGAAATTGTGTCTTCTACTATACAACTTTTCCTAAGCTTTGACGAGAGAAACTTATTAGCTTACTCCAACTGTTCTTTCTCTCTCATGTGAGTGTAGGAGGCATTTATTAATAGGCAGCAATATGTTTCTCTCTATAGAGCTAACTTAATTTGCTTTTGTACAGTATCTAGCATACTTACAAATTAAGAGTCTCCATATAAACGTTTACTATGATATTTCTTTTATGTTAAGAACTAAATCTTAGATATTGGACTTTAGCTAAAAAAGAATAGTTGTCTTCCTGTAAAGGAATATAGACTCCAGAAAATGACTGGTATAATTCCTTAAAGAATTGACATAGCAAAATGGAGCCAACTTTATATATTCTTATAATTCTTTTCAATGTGGGTGTCTTAAAGATATCGTATTAAATAAACTAACAGGTTCATAAAGAAGTTGAACAATTTAGGTATTTTAAATACAAGATGTAACTAATAATTTCCATGGCTCTAGTTCGCCATGGTTCATTGAGATTATTGTGAACAGCTGGGCATGGTGGCGCACAGCTGTAATCCCAGCTACTGAGGAGACTGAGGCAGGAGAATTGCAAGTTTAAGTCCAGCCTGCTCAACTTAGTGAGACCCTGTCTTAAAATAAAGGTAAATAGCTCAATGGTAAAGTGCTTGCCTATCATGTGTGAGGCCCTGGATTCAATTCCCAGTACTGCAAAAAGATAGTCATTGACTCAAGTAGGGAGACCAGTCATAAGAAAATATTCATAAATTTTGCCTAAGTGGACTATCATAAAGCATTGGTTTGAGATTTAGTCCTAAATGCACAGAATATTTGTTGAGCATCTAATATGTGTCAGACATTGTGCCACTGTGCTATGCACAGTCGATAAAGAAACAAGATAGACTCGGTCGTTACCATTAACAATCTTACAATCAGAGAGACAATTAATTGTTCTCCCTAAGGGATAAAGGCTATGGGACAGGAAGGACAGAGAGCTTGAGAACATCTAGAAGAAGCACCTGAGGCAGAGGGGCTTCCCAGAGCTCGAGTGAGAAATACCTAGACTGATGCCTGAAGGACAAGTAGACTATCCACAGAATAACAACGAAGGTGTGAAGAGTGTGCAAGTTGGAAGGTGTGGGGACGGAGTTTGCTCGTAGGTGGAAAGGAACAGGGAGATGAAGGGCAAAGCCCACAGAGGTCAGATCACGATGGCCTTGGAGGCCAGGTTGAGGAGCATGGCTATTACCCAGTGGCCGTGGGAAGCCATTGCAGAATTTGAATCAGAATAACATGGTCAGCTTTGGGTTTTAGGAAGATCACTCTGCAGTGTGCAGACGGACTGAAGGATGCGGGCAGCACAGGAGCCAGGTAGGAGGTGGAACAGTCATCTAGACTTCAGTAGTACTGGGGATGGTGTAGTGTCTTGGGCCATTTCCTGAGATTATTAGAAACATACAATGTGATTGATTGATTGATTGACTGATTGACTGATGAGAAGTGAAGCAATTGAAAGAGTCAAGGTTATCCCCAGGTTTAGGTCTTGAACAGAAGTATGAGAAGTATGCACTAGGAAGATAGATAAGGATTTTTCTCTTGTAGAATACTAAAACCTTGGTGGTATATGTTAACAAATAAAAAGCTTCAAAAAATGGAAGTATAATACCACAAACAGGGATTTTTGCTTCTGCTTTAGGTGAATGATGCCTTTATGTCCTGTAAAGGCCTTAGTGTCACTAGATGCACTTGGTGCCCTCTTCAATATCCATATGGGAGCAGAAATTGAGAGCTTTAATAATTAGTCTAAGCATAGTTCATAGGCTGTAGATAATTCCTTTTAATGTTGGTTCATATTGCTGCCAAAAGTCATGTAATTCCTTGTGGAATAAATGGAAATTCTAGGCACATCTGCATTTGTTCTGGTTTTTGTGTTCAAAGAAGGCACTCAGGGATGCCTGCTTACATGATGATGGATGCCTGAAGTTTATTCAGCCCCTAACTGTGAATAAAATATACAGCTGCTGGAAATGTCAGCAACGTCACATAAAAGAATTCTGATTCACTGCGGTTAGACTATTAAGTAATCAGTGCTTGTATCTCATTGAATTGATGTGAAAGTGCCTTGTGGCTGTTTGTCCTACTGGGAGGTGCTTTAAACTACTCTTTTCTCCGCCCACATTAAAATCTAGAGGGCAGCAGAGATACATTAAAGATACAGTTGACTGACTCAGTTGAATATCGTCTCTCTCTTCTCTCTCCTTCCTTCCTTTTCTTCCTTCCTTCCTTCCTTCCTTCCTTCCTTCCTTCTTTTCTTCTTTTTTATGGTACTTGTGATTGAACCCAGGGGCATTGTACCTCCAAGATACACCCCCAGACCTATTTTATTTTTATTTTAAAACAAGTTCTCTCTAGGTTGATGAGAGTATCACTACTTGCTAAGGCTGTTCTCGAACCTGCCATCCTCCTGTCTCAGCCTCCCAAGTACTAGGATTACAGACATGTACCACCACACCTGGCTTAGTCCTTCTTTTCAAAGAGTTCAGTCTTTTTTGTTTGCTCTGTGATAATTCTTGGACATCCTAGCTGATTATCATCAACTCTGGTATGCTACTAAAGAATAATGAGACATAGGTTAGATTTTTGGACCAAGATGTCATCTTAAAACATGGGATAACCAATATTTTTTTTAAATTTCCTTTTTATAATATTCACATTTATATAAGAAAAATGTCCTGTTTCTATGGATATTTGATTAGAATTTACAAACTACCTTTTAAAAAAATTAGTTTCTATTGCAATAAAACTAAAGACATAAACTCTTATGAGAAAGTTTCTACTATCCACATAGCACATTTGCCAGAGAGGTGGAGGAGAGAACAAGAGAGAGAGAGAGAGATACATTTTCCACTGTTATTGCACAACATAATTATTAAGCCTATTTCCAACATGATTGAGGACCTACCTCCTAAAACAATTACTGATGAAAAGAAAGGTAACTCCAACAAATACCACTACAATAAATAGTTCTAATTAACAAAGTTATTTCCATACTATTATCAGTAGCAGGGTCCACATCCAAAGCCTGCTGTTATTTCATCCATTAAATAAAAATCTCTGCAATCCAGGTGTGGTGGCAAATGCCTGTAATTCCAGTACTTGGGAGGCTGAAACAGGAGGATCACAGGTTCAAGGACAGCCTCAGCAATGTAGTAAGACTCTCAGCAACCTAGCAAGACTCTGCTTCAAAAACAAAAAATTAAAAGAGCTAGGAGTGTAGCTTAGAGGTAGAAGACCCCAAGTTTAATCCCTAGTAATACACACACAATCACACACACACACACACACACACGCTCTGTGTGGGGGTTGTAGCCAATCTTACCTAGCATGCTCAAGGCCATGGATTTGAGCCTCAATATCATGAATAAAAAAAAAAAAAACCTACTCTGGGTAGAATGTGCTTTTTCTCATCCCTATCATTTTGGTAAGAATTCTTAAGAGTAAATATACCTGATTATAGTCCTCTAGCTGAATGGGGGGGGGGAGATAGGTAAAATGAAGGATGGGGAAAAAAAAGAGCCTGAGGTCATGTAGGCACAGATCTCTGTTTTTCCTCTAGGTAGCGACATCAGAAGTTTAGACTTAGGTATGATTTCTTTTTGGGGAGGGCTCTTTAGTATCTGTGATCTGTAGTTCCCTCTCCTATGAAATAAGGTGCATAAATATATTTCTTTGGGGGTTATTGCTCCCAGAGACCTCACAGAGAGCAGGCAGCTATGTTAGAGGTGGGGCTTGAGGAGGGGTTCTCTAGGAGTGTGGTTTGGGGGATGGTTCCTCCTCCTCGCCTAGTTCTCTCTCTTGCTTGTCACCTCCGAGATGTGAGAATAGATCCTTGCTCTCTCCCTCTCTCTGCTTTCTTCCACCATGCCCTGAGCTCCACACACTTGGCCTGATGTGGACTGAACTTCTGATATCTCAAAAACTGTGAGCAAACAAATCTTTCTTCTTCTAAGTTGTGTGGTCATTTGTTTTTGGATTAGAGCAGTGGGAATGTTGACTGAGACAGCTGGTATTAGGATTAAATATACGCAGATTGCCTAGGTGCTCAATAAATACACTCTAAGTAGCAACTGCTCTTCAGTTGCCTTTGCTCTTTCCTACCTCAAAGACTCCAAAACCCAATGATTAAAAACATACAAACAGAAAGGGTAAAATAGGTACCGATGCAGAAAACTAGCTAAGAGGTCAATCAGTGTGATATACTACCCTCTTTCTTCTGCTGGGTTTAAAGTATATTTTATATACATAATTTGTCCTCTTCATCTCAGAATGGTGGGCTACAATTCCCAACTATTGTCGATTAATGGAAAATTTCAAGTCAGCAGAGTAATTTGGAACTGTAATACAGTGCACACTAGCGAATTAGCTTTTCTTTTTTTCTTTCTTTCTTCCTTTTTTTTTTTTTTTTGGTACTGGGGTTTGGGCCCAGGGGCATTCTACCTCTGAGCTACACCCACAACCCTTTTTATTTTTTATTTTGAAACAGAGTCTTGCTAAGTTGTCGAAGGTCTCAATACGTTGCTGAGGCTGGCCTTGAACCTGCAATTTGCCTCTCTAGCTTCCCAAGTACTGGGATTACAGGCATGTGCCACCATGCCCAACTTGTGAATTATCTATTAATAAAGCACTTCAAGTAAAAGATACGACATAATAATAGCAAATTATAGAATCATTTCAGAATTCAAGGTGGGAGTAAAAGGTTAAAATTCTGCTGTAATATTTGGTGAGCTCATGAGAGCTATGGGTCCAGGCTTTGGAAAACTTTAAATATTTTTCCAAGTTGGTCCAACTTCTTCAAAAAATTTTTTTTCATATTATTTAATTTTACCCAGTTTTCATTTCCATCTTGCAAGTCTACTTCCTGTAGATAACAAACATTAAGTTGTCTCCATCCAAATACAAAGCCCAGAACTGATTCCAAAATAATACAGTTGATTCCAGAAGAGTATAGTATGTTTCCTTATTAGCAGGAGATACATGAGTTATAAAGTGTGTTCTCAATGAAACACTAAAGAAAAATTTTAAAAAAGCCATCTTCAAGAACAAAAGAGAGAACATTCCTACCCTAGTTAGAAACTCGAGAATATCTCAAAATAGTCAGGCAAGGCCATTTACCGATTAGTGTTTCCGAGCGCAGAAGGGTTCACTTTAATAAGCTTGTCCAAGTCTTGGCTGTTTAGAAGAGAAAAGAAAGCATCCGGATTAGTAATAGGTTTAGGGGGTTGTGTTAGGTCAATCAAGAAACAGTATAAATCCACTTCATTCAGAGGCAACAGACAGATGAAACTACAATTGACTGTTTTTATTTGATTACCTCTGATTGCTTCTGATTACTGAAGGATTCACTTTGATGAGGTTATCCAGATCTTGGTTTCTTTACATGGAAAAATAGAGAACAGTTAATGAGAAAGTGCTTTCTATAAATATCATTAAGTTTATAAATCTGCTTAAAATTATAATAAAAATATTCTTCCTGACCAAATCAGTTACCTTTGGTTGTTGATGAGAATTTCAGGATTCACTTTGATGAGCTTGTCAAGATCTTGTTTTCTTTAAGGGGGAAAGAAAGCAGCTTGGGTTAGAGGTAATAGGGTTTAAAGTCACTGTAAGTAGGAAGAAAGGACTATAGTGAGACATATTCTTTTTAGTTAGAACAGCTATGAAATGTATTTTCTAAACAAACAGGGAGGGAAGAATTATTCTGCAAGAAAAGAAAACTTACTCTGACTTCACATACTTCACTGCCAGAGCACAGCTACAAGGACATGTGGGTTAAGTGTTCTGTGGCAAGTGTCTTGTGATTGACAATTTTTCACTCTGGATTGTTTCAACATCGTGGAGACACAATGCCCTTGCCATTTTTAAAGTCATGTCCTTCCACTAAGGATATCCATTCTTTAAAAAAGTAAGCTCTAAAACTGGCATTATTCTTAACATAAGATTGACAAAGACTGATTCAGTAATCCATCAAAAGGGTAACTTTTCTTTCCTCTAGTTATTTTTTTTTTTTCAGTGCTGGGGATGGAACCCAAGGCCTTTTGTAAATAAGTGGTCTACTACTAAGGTACACCCCACCCCCCACCTTTTTCTTTCCTCTATGAGGAATGAAACCTGAATTGAAGTCAGCTATTCATAGTTAAATTAGAAACATATCCTGAAAACTGTCCACTTCCCACCTGAAGCTCTTCCAGTTTCTTTTCTCAGATATGGAACAGAATTTCCTTCCATATAGTTCACTAGTGCACTATCGTTCACTGACTCAGCACAAGTTCAGTCTCAAAGGCTGGAAAATGGTTGGCGACTTTTCAAAGTGTTCCTTCAGTCTAAACCCATTTCTAATATATATTCAAAGAAAGACCTGGCAGGTGCCAAGGCAAGGGACTGACTGCAGGATTGAGGGAACCCCTGCTTTCAAGACCATCTGGGACAGGAACATGCCAGTAACCCCTTTGTCCAACAGTCTTCTTTCCTTATATAGAAACAAAATGCATTTTATTTTTACATAAAAAAAATTGATGCAAGGCTACAAATGGAAAGGGGGCCATTTAGAGATGAATCATCAAAAAGGTCTGAGAAAAGATCTACGTTCCCCTCTGCCGGCCCTCAATCTTTCCATAGAACGTGCGTCCCAGCTCATAGCTTCATCCACTCAGTTCTCAGATCTACATGGAGAATGGAAGGGCCCTAACTGAACTTTCATGGTTTAAATTATCCTCAATAATAATATACTCAATTAAAGATAATCTTTTGGTACCTATACATACTATTCAAAAGAATTATTGACAAATGATAATTATCCAAGACATAGTTTCTGTGTATATATATTCTTTGAAAAATAAGAGACAATAAAGGTTTAAGAAAAATCTGTTATAAAATTAAACTGTGTCAGAAAGACAACAATGCTTAAAATGAGGTTAATTTTGTATATTAAAAATAGCAAAAAAGAAAACTTTGAAGAGGGGGTAGTATGTTTAAAAGCCATAGCTTTTTTATATATATAAAATTAATCACAAGCTGGGCATGGTGGTGCATGTCTGTAATCCTAGTACTTGAGAAACTGAGACAGGAGGATTGTAGGTTCCAGGTTAGTATCAGCAAGTTAGTGAGATCCTCAGCAACACAGTGAGAGTACTCTTTCAAAATAAAAAATAAAAAGGCTGAAGTTGTAGTTCAGAAGTAGAATGCTCCTGGGCTTAATCCCTAGTATCAATAATAAACTAAAAAAAAATTAATCACAATATATTTTAGTGTAACTACATATAATATTCATCTGCCAGCCTAATTAGAAATAAGCATGATAGAAAATTCAAAAACAAACACAGAAACTTCCATATTCACTTGTTCTGCTGAGTACAGAAAATCTGATCACCTAGCAAGTCGGAACCACTGTTTTATGAAAGCCAATAAGATGTTCTAAGTCACAGCCCAAGACTGTTTCTTTTACAGACAGACACACATACAGAAAACATAAATTACATGAAATAAAACCTTACTACATAAGGCAGATTTTCTATTTGACTGGTTCTATTTGATTTGGGGGGATGCTGATTACCACTCACTAGTTTAATTATAAAACCATTTAATGGGTGCTGCCTGACAATTCAAGAAACACTAGCATAGAAAACATAAATATATATTATGTCCTCCCACTACATTTGAAAAGGCAACAGGAAGCTGTGTGGTGGCGCACACCTGTTAGCCCAGTACTTGGGAGGCTGAGACAAGAGGATTTCGTGTTTGAGGTCCGCCTCAGCCACATACTAAGACCTTGTTTTGAAATAAAAAAATGAAAAGGGCTGGAGGTATATCTTGGAGGTAGAATACCCCTGGGTACAATTACCAGTGCCAGCAAAAATAATAGAATAAAATAAGGCAACACAACGTATTAATAAAACAGGATCTAAGTAACAGTGCTGAGTTGCCTGAATTGATAGCATGGGCCATTTATCTCAATGAACTAAAAGCAAATATATTGATTTTTTTTTCAGGACCTGGATCCTGAAAACAAAGGAATCTAATATCTGAATTTTAT
>PVLC010012613.1:0-43822 GCA_004027655.1 Graphiurus murinus
TCCCTCTCCCTCTCCCTCTCCCTCTCCCTCTCCCTTTCCCTCTCCTCTCTTCTCTTTTATCCAAAGTCCTTTTCGTTTCCTATTTTCTAACTTCCACATATGAGAGAAAACCTACGACCCTTGACTTTCTGAGACTGGCTCATCTCAGCATATTCTCTAGTTACATTTTTTTTTTTTTTTAAAGTAGAAACAGCTACTTGTGAATAATTAGTTTGGATCTATTTTCAGAACTTTGGTTTGTTTTCTATACAGTATTGCTACCAGTTCTCACATTGATAGCACTACCATAAAAGGGCCAGCCTCACGATGAAAGCTGTGCATGAACGGTGGCTTTTGAGTCTGAACTTGGAGGAAAATTATACTTTTTGCTTTTCAGGTAACATTCGTGACATCAGTTCTTGGTGATGGCATTTGTTGCCAGTTTTATCAGCTGAGGAGTGTAGGAAACAATTCCTTGGCTAATTGTTTAAAGGAGACTCTTAGGAGGTTAATCTTGATAATGTCTCTCAGTGGTCCTGGAGAATTTGAGAAATCCTAAGTGAGATGGAAAGATCTTCTCATTTGATGCCTCATCTTTATAATGAAATTTGTAAATTTAATTCACATTGTAGTTGGAATTGTTAAAAAAAAATAAGGAGGACTTATCTACAGATCAAAGAGAGGTTGAATACACCTAAATTTGCATCTGGAGAATATGTACAAGTATATCCTCTTATTACTGAATTTAATGCTGTAATATAGAGAATGTGGAAGTCATTTTCGCTGCCTGCTCACATTTGGTATCAAGAAGGACTTGGGGGAGGTGGTACCAGGGATTGAACCCAGAGGCATTCTACCTCTGAGCCACACACCCCCTTTTTATTTTTTGTTTTGAAACTGGGCCTTGCTAGGTTTCCTTAGGATCTCATTAAGTTGCTGAGGCTATCCTCGAACTTGTGATCCTCCTGTCTTAGCCTCCCAAATACTGGGATTATAGGCTTGTGTCACCACGCCTCCCGCCTCAAGCAAGGCTTTGACCTGTAAAATCTTTTGGCATTCAAACGAAAGTCTTGCCAAATGATCTTGAGAATGTTGAGTACAAGCAGTGATCGGGCAAACAGATACATGAGACTGAGATGGTGTTCCATTAACTTTATCGAGCAATGGAAAAATAGAGTTGAGAGAATATTTTGCTGAATTTTGTATTTCTAATACAATTTCCTATTTCTTCCTAAAGCGATTTTTTCATATTGAATATGATCTAATTTGCATATATCCATGTGCTTTTAAATATACAAATATATTTAGGAATAGGAAAAACATATTCTGACCGCAGGCCCCAAAGCTGGAGGTGTACCAGAAATAGTAACAGAGCCTGGTACAGTGAGGCATTTGACTCATTTTCATGAATAGCCTCAGAGCCCCGTAGCCAAGACTATGAAGATGCGTCCTGAGATTTAGATTTGACTTGGATACCTAGAATTTTCACAAATTGATGATATTTTTTTGATGATTTAAAAAAAATGTATTCTTTTATTTTTGGTATTGGGAATTGAACCCAGGAGCATTCTACCTCTGAGCTATACACCCCTACCCCCAGCTCTTTTAAAAACTTTTATTTTGAAACAAGGTCTCATGAAGTTGCTGCCAGCCTCCTAAGTGCTGAGGCTGACCTTGAACCTGCAATCTTCCTGCTTCAGTCTCCCAACTGCACGGATTAGGGTGTGTGCCACCACGCCTGGCCAAATTCATTCTTTTTAAGGTTCTGGAATCAGAGGCTGCTCAGTAGACTTTTAAATCAACCGTGGCTGGGCTCAGTTGTCTGACCAGCACCTCCCCTGTCCAGGTGCTTCCCTGGCACCTGCCAAGGTGCTTTCTGTATAGCAGGTGCCTGACAAAACCTATCGTGTTCCTTTCTTTCTGCCAGTTTTCTGCACAGGAGCCAGGAAATGGGTATACATTTGTCCCGTTTAAATGCTGAAGTGCCGAATGTCCATCCCTTAAGATGTGAAAAATCTAGCAAGCATGGTGGCACACGCCTATAATCCTAGTATTTGGGAGGCTGAGACAGGAGAATGGCAGGTTTGAGGCCAACCTCAGCAATTTGTGAGACTCTCAGCAACCTAGCAAGACCCTTTTTCAAAACAAAAAATGAAAAGGGCTGGGGGTGTAGCTTGGAGGTAGACTGCCTCTGGGTTCAATCCCTAGTACCATAAAATAAATAAAGACGTGAAACAATGCACTGAAGACAATTTGTAGACACTTATCTTTTTGAGGGGCTATTTTGTGGTTCTGTCCTTCATTAAGATGTCCACTGGACTTGGGTTTGGCTCACGGCGGTGGGATCTTGCGGCGTTCTGTAACAGAGGGGAAGTGGAGAGGGGAGGGGGGCTGCGGCTTCCTGCCTGTTCTGGGCTGGTGACAACTGTGACCGGTGGTCGTTTTTATCATCGATACTTCTGGAATGCTGGTTGGCAAAATGGCTGTAACAGGACTCCGTCCCTGGGGGAATTCAGTCTCTGGGCTCTTCTGGTCGGGTCCGCTGGAAGCAATTTGATTATCCTGAGTGTGACTCTTCCAAGTGATGTCATGGAAGTGCGCTGACCTCCGGAGCGGTCTGCAGACACAGAAACCACTGCCCCTTACGCGGCCGCACCTGGTCAGCCTTCCCGGTGGCGCCTGGTTTTTCATGGCTTGCATTCATATTCCTACGATGGTTTATGTGCTGTCAGAAACAGAGACTAATAGTTTAGTCTATTTTAAGCCACAGAAAGGAAAGTGCGTTTGGAACCGTCCCCCTCATCTCCGTCCCCTGGGGTGCTCTGGGCCTGGCCAAGACAGGAGATGCGTCTGTGACAATTCTGCGATTCAGCCACACGCAGGTGGTTCACACCACAGTTTGTCCCCTTCTCCTGCTCGGCCACCCCGCTGCCTTTGTCCTGTGTCATTGTGTTACTGTCACCCACAGGGGCCAGAGTCGCCTTTCACAGGGAAAGTCACAAACACAGTTCTTTTTTTTTTTTTTTCCTAAATATACTTTGTGTGTGTATGTGTGGTATTGGGGATTGAACTCAGGGGCATTCTACCTCTGAGCTACATCCTTAGCCCTATTTTTTTCTTTATTTTGAAACAGGGTCTCACTAAGTTGCAGAGGGCCTCACTAAGTAGCTGAGGCTGACCGCAAACCTGCATCCTCCAGTCTCAGCCTCCCAAATACTGGGATTACAAGCGTGCGCCCCCACGCCTGGCTTCGTTTGTGTTCTTGATGATCATCATTCTACCTGGAGTTAGATGGAATCTCAGTGTAGGTTTGGTTTGCATTTCCCTTATTGCTAATGATGCTGACCATTTTTTCATATATTTAAAGACTGCAGTTGATATTTTTAAATTGAACCATAATAACTTGTCTTTATTTGCAATCAAATGCAAATGGTTCCTCTATTTCTTTTATTCTATTAGCCCAAAGGACTATTTTCTTTTTCTCTTTTTGGTGTCATTATCAGCCAGTGAGGTTATAGATTTTACTATCTGACTTCCAACTCATTCATCACCTTTCAGAGGTTCAATCAAACAAACTACAAGTATTCAACTGCCAGAAACACTACCTGAGGTGGATTTTCTATATTCCAGTTATTCTTAAGACAGAGAACTAAAATTTCTCTCCTGTATATTTAGTATCTGTTTTTGTCTGTCTGTCTTCCTTTCTTTTTTCTTTTGGCGGTTGAACCTCTGAGCTATAACTGCAGCCCTTTCTATTCTTTCTTTTGAGCATGGCCTTGCTAGGTTGCTGGGGCTGGGAGCTGCGGCTCTCCTGTCTCGCCTCCTGAGCAGTGGGCTTACAGGTGTGCGCCACCGTGTCCAGCTAGTCTGTTCTCGTCCTGGGTTCACCTCTGCCACACTCATATCTAAGACATTTACCTGAACTTTATGTTCTTTGTATAGAACTATGTGGTTAAATCTCTTTTTGGTACAATTAACCTGATCTGAGTGATTTTTATTTGACCAATTCATTCAATTCAGAACTCACCATTAAGCAATGTACCCAAATCAGAATTCGTATCTGTAATTCATCATTCAGAAATTACTTTCCAATAAAATCTGGGGTTGTGAGACATTTCTCACACTGGGAATTGAACCCAGGAGCATTCTACCTTTGAGCTACATACCCAGTCCTTTATTTTTTTTATTTTTAAGACAGGGTCTCAGTAAGTTGTGGAGGGCCTCACTAAGTTGCTGAGGCTGGCCTCCAACCTGCAATCCTCTTGTCTCAGCCTCCAAGTACTGAGATTACAGGCATGCAGCACCATGCCTGGTTGAGGGCCTTTTTTTTTTCCTTTTGACAATATGTCTGTTCTGAGACACCCGGGCACTGGGCAGCATCTGAACCAGTTTCAAAGATTAGGTGCACTGGGCTGGGCCTTACTTTGTACGTTGTCTGATTGGAGTAGTTTGCTCTCATCTTAGGCCGATTGGAAAGGGAGGATGCTCCTGCATCTGAGGTCCTCACTCCTGGCCTCGAAGTCGCTTGAACTGTGAAACAGTGAGTGCAGGAGAAACTGTGAGACAGGAGTGCAGGAAGGCCGGCCTGGGACCCTCAGGGCCCCGTGTTAGAGAGTCAGACGGTGGGGGCAGATGGAGGGTCCTCAGGTCAAGAGCGTGTGCCTTCAGTGTTAAGGTTGTAACGGCGTTGGGGGCTCTTTTCCTTGATTCAAAGAAAATAAATTGAATCGGGAAATTAAAACTAATAGATGGCTTGGTTGTAGCATTAGCAAAAAACTTTATTGCAAAGTCAGTAGGAAATAGAAAGGGAAGAGAAGCAAAGCAGCGTGCCTGGCAGACACACTGGAGAGCCCGAGAGTGGAACTCTCCCCGTCCCAGACCCCAGTCTTTAAATACAGTCTTCACATTGGCATGTTCTTATCGGCGTTACCAAGGCAACGGGTTAGTAACTTATTCCTTAGCCATGCGGTGCCTCCTTGTCTCTGGACGGTGCACTTACTAAGTGCAGGACTCAGCGATCTACCTTGCTTTCACCCCTGTTGTATTGGGCTGTATTTGTTGCCCATCAACTATGGGGGCTTTGAAGCAGCACACGGAGTTGACCTTTCTGGGTCCCAAAGAATAGGAAGGAAACAGAGGCACAAATTACAGCCAGTGTAGCTGTGTGTGATCTCTAAGAGCAAGGCCTAAGGCTCTTGCTATCTTTATGGCTCTGAAGTGAGCCAGGCAGAGTCACTGAGATCTTAGGGTTTTCAATAGTCTCTACATATTTTTAAGGCCAAAGGCTTCAGGATGGGTAAACATTAGGACAAAGGGCAGAGGGGGGGGGCTCTGAGGAGCAACAGACAAAGCAGCCGCCTCTCCCTGCCCGAGCACCTGCACAGCACCCAGGCTCTGACTGCTTTTAACATTTTGGAAATTAATACCAGAGCAATTTTCCAATACCGTCCCTGTCATGCTCAGGTTGGAGGGCGTGTCCTGGATCAAGGGGCGTGTTCTCGGGTTGGAGGGCGTGTCCTGGGTCAAGGGGCATGTTCTCGGGTTGGAGGGCGTGTCCTGGGTCAAGGGGCGTGTTCTCGGATTGGAGGGTGTGTCCTCCAGTCAGCCAGTGTGGTCCTTCAGCTCATGACCTGAGGTATGAGTCTCCTTGGATTCACATCTAGGCCGAGATCTTCTATTTAAAGCTTCAGATAAGCCTATCTGTAGTGATAACATCACCACAAGAAATCAGATACACAAGTTTGGCAATAAGAAGTTGATGACTTTTTTGTTTTATTTTTTTATGGCACACTTTTTAGATGGAGACTTTGTTGGTGCATTGTGATTATACATCATAGAGAGGCTCAAAGACACACAGCCCTGTACACAGCCCGTGGCGTGTTCTCTCTGGACCGAGCTCTGTTTCCTTCTGTGAGATCGGTGGTGCTAGCTTTATTGAAGGGCATAGCATCATTTGAACTGTTTCCTTCCCCAGCCTCCTTTTCCGCCTCTCTACCTCTCTCCCCAGCCCCCTTCCTCTCTTCTACTCCTCTCTCTCCTCCTTTATCTGAGTTGCTTTTGTTTTCTAGCTTCTAGGTATGAGAGAAAACATACAACCCTTGACTTTCTGACACTGGCCGCTCTCACTTAGCATAATCCTCTCTGGTTTCCTCTATTTTCCTACAAGCGTCATACTTTTGTTCTTCCTTATGGCTGAATCAAACTCCATTGTGTACAAACCTTCGTTTCTTTGCCCATTCGTCTGTTGACCAACACCTAGGTTGGTTCTGTTACGGGGCTACTGTGAATTGTGCTGTGATAAACATGCATAGACATCTATCCTTCCAGCATTCTGACTTTAATTCTTTTGGAAAGCTCCTGAGTGGGAAAGCTGGGTCCTGTGGTGGTTCCATTCCTAGTCTTTGGAGGAACCTCCATACTCATCTGTGCGGTTATTATACTCATATACCATACACCGTTGGTGGGATTGTAAATTAGGTGCTGATTTTGACCAAGGTAAAGGTAAGTGTCAGCTCTGTGGAATGTGTCAGGAAGTTTATGAGGACTGAAAGAAAATATAAAAATTGTTACACATCTGCTGACAACATGAGCTTTTGGCCATCCAACGGGTAAATAAACAGAAGGCTTAGTATTCACAGAGGACTGGAGGCCAGAGAGCCGCTCTCCCGACGACTTTGAATGCAGCCACTGTGCTTCGGCTTTGGGGTGGCTGGATTTGAGCGCGAATAGCCTTGAGGAATTCAGGTTGCTGTAAGCCAGGGCGCTGACCTCATCTGCCTCTGTCTGACCTCGCGATCCTGCTGGTTAAGACACACTCTAAGAAGAGCCCGTCGACCCTGCAGCCCCCCCAGCCTCACCTTTTTTAAAACCCTAGTTGTGTTTTTCAAGTAAATGCCACATTTTGATCCCATATACAGACGTCCAAAGGCAAATTTTCTGTCTATCTCATCTAGAAGTATTTATATTCTTAAGCCTTGGAAGTTGGTAATGGGGGATTTTAGGGGAAACACTCTTAACAGAATCCTTGAACTGCATTTCACTGATGCAAGCCAGTCAAGGATCAGTATCTTCTTATGGGCCAGAGGTTCCAGCCAGTGCCGCTGTCTCCCTTCCTCTCGGGCCTGCCACCTCTGGCTGATAAGCCCTTCTGGAGCTGACAAGTGTGGAGTCCAAAGAAGGTTTGTGTGCACATCAGCCACGCGGGCACACTTGGTGTCGGTGTCCACAAACCCACCTGGGAATTCTGTGCGCTGCATTCCCTTGGGTAGGAACGTCCTTTTCTTTCTTAAGCCCGCAATAAAGTCAGACTCCAATGCCTTCAGCCTTGTGGAATCTTCTTCCAGCTCAGGTTGTCAGCTTCTGTTTCAGATGGAATTCTGAAGTTTTTCACATTTGAAGATCTCCTGGATTTTTATGGGAGTTCCTTTAACCTCAGGAATCCTATCTTGCATCTACGCAGAAAATGACTTTCAACTTAACATCACTGGGTAGGAAAGGAGGTTTGCAAACTTTATTCATTCCAAGTAACCAAGCACTGTAGAGGTGTGTTTTCATGCCACCTGGAAGCCACCTGCCCGGGCTCCTCGCCCCGCTCCAGTCTGCCTTTCCTGTGAGCCTGCGGTCTTGGAAGCTTCCAGAATCCAGTACCATGCAGGCCGTGAGGCTAGACAGCGAGGCAGAGGACCTACTCTAAACACCAGTCATGTTCACTTCTGTAATTCCTTTACAAATTTTATGGCGAATATTGGAAAATTGCAGTTATTGTGAATTTTGTATTTATTTTTATAGGGCACTTTCTACAGCCTACTGCTATGTTTGTTCTTCAGCTATAAATTGGAGAAATACCTTTCCTTTTAACTATTGGTATTTTCTCCTAAAATAGACCTAAGACTTTCATCCTAAAAGTGAACATATGTATTAATATTTAATTTTTTCAAAATGTCCACAGGCATTTGTATTTTATCATTTTGAGGCATAAAGCCTCTTTTTATAGGCTGTGATGTTTACTCTTACTCTACTGGGACACCAACTTGTTTGATTATATATAGCACTTAAAATATTTGGAAGGCTTATATGTTAGTGCAAGGATTTTGTTTAATATGGTTGCCAGATAAAATACAGGATTCCATGTTGAACTTGAATTTCAGAAAAACGATGTATGCATATATATTTTTAGTGTACTACTTGCAGTATTTTGGACAATTAGGGCTACATTTGGTGTTCTCTGTATTCATAGATTTTGTGCAAAAGTGTGACTCCATACGTATATTAAAGATTGCATTCTTTTCCGGTCTGTGTTACTTCCTAGCAATGTTTCTGTCTTGCTCGCGATCATCATATTTGTCATTGCAACGGCTGTATAACATTATCATGAGATGAATTCCCTGCTTATCTGTTAATTTCTTTATTTTGGATATTTCAAGCATTTTCACTTAAAGCATTCACTAAGCCGGGCATGGTGGTGCACGCTTGTAATCCCAGCATTTGGGAGGCTGAGACTGGAGGATCCAGGTTCGCGGCCAGCCTCAGCTACCTAGTGAGGCCCTCCGCAACTTAGTGAGACTCTGTTTCAAAATAAAGAATGAAAAATAGGGCTGGGGGTGTAGCTCCAAGGTAGAATACCCCTGAGTTCAATCCCCAGTACCACAAAACAAACAAACAAAAAAAAAAAAAACAAAAAAAACATTCACTTAAAACTTACCTTTCTTAAAGATTTAAAAAGCTCAGCAGGGACAGAGATAACTCTCAACAAGAATTTTTACTCTGTTGTACTGTTTCTTTAATGTAGTTAAAGTCCTTGTAGACTATTTTAAGTTTAATAACCATTTGTAAAACCTAATTTTGTGCATGTGTATGGTATTGAGGATTGAACCCAGGGCTGTTCTGCCTCTGCATTAAATACCCAGCCCTATTTTTATTTTTTATTTTGAAACATAGTCTCACAAAGTTGCTGAGGGCTCCGCTAAATTGCTGAGTCTAGTGTCAAAACTGCAATCCTCTTGTCTCAGCCTCTGGCTTAAAACCTAATTTTTAATTACAAATATACTAAACGAACATGTTTGTTTTTGTCTCAGACATTTAAAATATGAGCTTTTAGTTCTGTATTTTATGTTTTGATAAATAATTATTTAACTCTCCATACCAAAGGCCCTGCCTTTTACCCAGAGCTCCAGGCCACTGTGGGTCCTTTGCACTCGAGTGACCAGGTGACCTCAGCTGGGAACCCTCGGGAGGAAGAAATCTTGTCCAGAGTCCTTACAGTGTCAGTTTTGCACTGCCACTTAAAGTTACACTAGAAATCACAAGTACCGAGCCAGGCGTGGTGGCGCAGGCTTGTAATTGCAGTACTTGGGAGGCTGAGGTAGGAGGATAGCAGGTTCATGACCAGCCTCAGCTACTTAGTGAGGTTCTCGAAACTTAGTGAGACCCTGATTCCAAATAAAGAATGAAAAATAGGGCTGGGGTGTAGCTCGGAGGTAGAATGCCCCTGGGTTCCATATCCCCAGTACTGCAAAAAAAAAAAAAAAAAAAAAAAAAAAGAAGAAATCACAAGTACCTGGATTGATGATCAGCATAAGGACATTCAGAGACTGTTACCTTCAAGACCAAGCAAGGGCTGTCTCGTGGCAGGAGCCGCTGTAACCATGCGGGCAGCGGTGGGCAGCGTGGCTGTGAGACCTCGGATATGAGAAGGTAGCAGAAGGCTGCTGCTTAGATACTACGTTTTCATAGTAGTACAGCGAATTAATTTTCCTTTTATTTCCTTCATGGCACTGAGGATGTAACTCAGAGACATTCTATCTCCTAGCTCCACTCCAGCCCTCCTGCCTCTCTCTCTCTCTCTCTCTCTCTCTGTCTCTCTCTCTCTCTCTCTCTGTCTCTCTCTCTCTATATATATAAATTTATTATATTGTATAATTTTAATAAAATTATATATAATTTTATTTTGAAACAGTCTCGCTAAGTATTTGCTTTTTAAATTAACATTTTATTTTTGAGAGAAGTTGCAGGTTACAGCAAAACTGTGTCAAGAGCCAGCGTGGTGGCGCACGCTTGTAATCCCAGTATTTGGGAGGCTGAGACTGGAGGATCTGAATGCCCTTGAGTTCAATCCCCAGTACTGCAAAAAAAAAAAAAAAAAAAAACCCTATAAAAACAAACAAAAAAAACCTGTGGCGAGAGTGCTGAGTTCCTGTGTGCCCCTGACTTTACACATGGCCCCCATGACTGTTGACACCCCCACTGCAGGCTCACACGCACTTGAAACCAAAGAGCCTACGTTGTTGGCATGCCATTATCACACAAAGTCAGCTGATTACATTAGGTAAAATTTTAAGAAATTATTAATTCTATTTTTTTTTTTTTTTTTTGCAGTACTGGGGATTGAACTCAGGGGCATTCTACCTCCGAGCTATACCCCCAGCCCTATTTTTTATTCTTTATTTTGAAACAGGGTCTCACTAAGTTGCGGAGTGCCTCACTAGGTAGCTGAGGCTGGCTGCGAACCCGGATCCTCTGGTCTCAGCCTCCTGAATGCTGGGATTGCAAGCATGCGCCACCATGCCCTATTAATTCTAAATATAGCTGGGCACGGTGGTGCACCCCTCTAATCCCAGTACTTGGGAGCATCACAAGTTTGAGGTCAGTCTTGACAACTTAGTGAGACCCTGTTTCAGAATAAAAATTAAAAAGAAAAAGGGCTGGGGGTTTAACTCAGAGCTAGAATGCCCCTGGGCTCAGTCCCCAGTACAGAGAGAATTTATAAATACCATATTAATTATTAGGCTCGATCTTTATCATTGAGGTGTGATACGGTTTTCTGGATAAACCATATGTATTTTCTCCAAGGGAAAATATTTAATAGAGTTTTTATAAAATTCCTTACAAACTAAATCTGCATATAAAGGCATAGAAAAACTCAATAACTTCTTACCCTCCGCAACTACAAGTGTTCAACCTGAAGACATCAGCTACCTGCACATCTCTGTACAAGTTTTTTACATCGGTTAGAAAAATTTGAGGTATAAACTGTGGTGTGGATTTTAGTTTGATAGAGAAGAGTGAAGAGTTGGAGTTGTCAGGAAACAACCTATTGATCTACTGCCCAACTTTATAAACGAAAGGTTGACGTTGTCTGATCTCTTATTTGAACTCCGTAAAATTTATAATTTGAATGGTATTCTCAGATATTTTTGTGCCATATATTTAGGAAAATTAAATAATCTGAAATGTGTTTTAATCATGTGTTATTTTCCTCTGCTTTTATGAAAATTAGCTTTAATAGTGCATTTATTTGGTACTGGGGCATGAACCTAGGGGCGTTCTACCTCTGAGCTATGTCTCCAACCCTATTTTACTTTTTGTTTTGAAACAGGGTCTTGCTAAGTTGCTGAGACTGACCTTTGATCCCCCTGCCTCAGCCTCCCAAGGACGAAGATTACAGGCATGTGCCACCAGGCTTGGCAACAGTGAATTTTACAATAAAGCCATCTTACTCCTCACGGACTCAGCTCCTTCAGTATCAACATTCTATTCGTTCATTCTGTTTTCTTCTCCTCCTTTCTCAAGAATAGCAAAATGCTTTCTTTCCTCTGAAGCTGGTTATTCATTGAGCACATGAAGCCACAGTTGTGAGTCTTTCACGCTGTCCTGGCGGGTCACTGCACACTTTCCTCTCTTCATCAGTTCAAAAGATTTCCATCTTGATGTGCTCCCCCGCCCCAACATCCTACACTTGGTGCCAGTTACACTAAACGATCCAGACGCATGTAGCCACTTGCAGTGTTTTCTTTTTGGTTTCCAGTATTGGAAATCATATCCACCTAGGGGGCATAAAGGCAAGACGGTGTTGCAGGATCGCATCTGACTGCTAACGAGTCCGTCGATAGGCTGAAGCGTGTTGCACGTTCTGCCAGCTAAAAGGTCTGTGACAAGAGTTCTGAATAAGTTTTGTCTTCACACGTCTAGACCAGGTCTTATAGACTGAGTTACAGGATAGATAAGATATGGTTTCTTTGGGTTACATAACATAAAATAATTTTCTATGAGTAACTTTCAGACAAAACCTTTTTCCATTCTCACGAGTAATTGAAGCATGCAGAACTCACGTCTCCTTTGTGGAATACGGATTAAGCATTGTTCCCCCCACTACAGAGGACTGAGACTGACATTGGGATTTTCACATATGTACACACAGTGGATGGTAGTATTTCCAATAATGAACCTCAGTCTTCCCCTCCCCTCCCTTAGACCACCTCCCTGGCTCCACTGAGGTTTCTCCTCCATTGTCTGGAGTCCCTCTGGTATCCCAGTTACTCCCTAGCTTGCACATATTAGAGAAATCATATGACCCTTCACTTTCTGTGACTGGCTAATCTCACTTAACATAATGTTCTCCAGGTCCTTCCATTTTCTTGCAAATGACATTATTTTATTCTTCTTTATTGCTTGGATTAAGAGTTTTTAAAAAATGATGAAAAATCTATGCAGCTTCCCATTCATTAGTTATCTACATGGCATTTGTGTTTCTGGTGCTTAAACACGTATGCTATGCTGCATAAACTACAGGAGGGCGTGGAGTTACGGAGCACGAATGCCCTGCTGGAGGAAGCCTGTGGAAACGGTATTATGCCCCTTGATATCATGCCGTCATCCCTACGAGGTCGGGAGGCTGAGAAAATCGGAGGAAAGAGCACAGGTTTGGGAGTGAGGCGGGTCCCAGGTCTAGTTACCGGCCCATGTGACCTCCAGCTGAGCCTCTCCAGAGCTCCTTCTCCCTCAGCTGGAAGAGAACCCTAATAATCACACGAAGTTCCAAACAGCAGGCCTACCCATAGGTAGATAAACTGTAAGAAAGAAAAACAATTGCAACCTAAATACATCAGATGATCTCCAAATCGAAGAAGAGAGGACCCGCAGGGCCCTAGTCGTGAGACGTGGCAGTGCGTGCAAAGCCCCAGTGACAATTGAGATGCAAGGTGTGCACAAAGTTGCACCCCGCTGACAACGATGGATGAGCCGGCTGTGTTGCTCCTCGTTGCACGCCCAGCCGCGTGCCCAGCCCGCGCCCGCCGGTGGCAGTGGCGTCTCGAGGAAGACAGGCCTCGGCCTCTCTTTTCGGAGCTGATGGTCTCACTGGACACTCGGCTGTCTCACTGCAGCTGTTGTTGCAGCAAGCGTTGCTCGTAGTAACTTGGTTCTTGCTGGAGCGTTCCGTCACAAATGGTGGTGCTCTTAAGTAACTCTTGATTTTCGCCTCCTGGGGGCCCAGGTCGGGGTTTGGCTGGACCCTTGGGTCGTGCGCCCTCAGTCGGTCACGTTTCTAGACAGTATTTGCTTTTGCTGCTCGCTGTCTCCTCCCCTTTGCCTGGTCTTCCTTGCGAGCCTCCGAGGCCTGGCGGTGAATCTGATCTTTAGTCATCTGGTGACTAGTAAACCGGCAGCCACCACCGGTGTTTCCTCCTTCCTGACTGGCCATTCTTGTTTATGATGTGGAAAATGTTCTCTGTTTAAGCTCCCTTAAATCCTTCCAGGAAGAAGGCAAGGTGTGCATAAGCAGACCCCCAAATAATAACGAGACAGTGGGTTCGACAGGATGGACCCATGACTAGAGAGCTTTTATGAGAAGAAGGCAGTGGTGGTGTCAGCAGTGTGTGGGGGCCACGGGGGGGGGGACTCCAGGAGCCAGGGCGACTTGCATGGGACTCTGTGGGGGAAGGCAGGCAGACTGAGGGGCCCTGCTCCCTGGAAACTAATCCGGAATTGCTTTTCAGAGAGAACGACTAGGAATTTATTTCCTGCACAAGGCATTCAAGGCTCCTGCTATTTCGTCTGAGGACAACCAATCCCACATCCCCCCTGACCAGTCAGAGTCTGAGTCCTTCCTGAGCTGGAGACAGCTGTCCCCAGGCCAGGAGCACCAGCCGAGCCCTCTACCATGGCCGGTACGAAACAGTGGCCGCTGGAAATAGGCCGTCCAGGATGGCGACAAGCTCCCCCAAAGGGATCGTGTCTTTGGGGCTTTGAAAGGGAGGTGTGCCACGACAGGAAGGTCACTTAGGAATGCTGTCCTTTTGAGGAGGCTGAGCTCTTGCCTGGGTTTCTCGGGAGGACGCTGGGCTTTGGGAGCGTGTGTCTGTGGCTGCGAAGTGAATCCCTCAGGATCGCGTTTCCCCTGGGAGCTTCAGAAACAGCCTTTGTTAGAGCAGGTAGTGTACATGCCTCTTTGTTGTCATCCTCTTCCTCTTCTAGAGTTTTGTTGGTGTAGCAGGGCATGGTGATGCAAGCCTGTAGTCTCCATCCTTGGGAGGCAGAGATCAGAAGATCGCAGGTTCAAGGCCAGCCTCCACTTCTTAGCAAGAACTTCAGCAACTTAGCAAGATGCTGTTTCAAAACCAAAAAATAATAAGGGCTGTGGGTATAGTTTTGCCGTAGAATGCCCCTAGTTCAATTCCCAGTACAAAAAAAAAAAAAAAAGATTTTTGGTGCAATCTAATGCAATGTAGTGAAATTCGAAGTGATACAATCACAGATGAACCTCTGAACGAGGTTCCCTCCTGTAACTGTAAAGCTCCCTGTTGTAATAAGACTAGTATTCGAGCAGAGAAGCCTGGGAAACGGCGAGAGGGGGCTTCTGAGGGCCTTGAGCCAAGGCTAAGATTTTGAAGTTTGTACAGAGGGTCTGTGCACTCTCTTTTAATCTGCAATGGAACCAGACTGTAATGGCTTATTAAAAGAGTCATACAGAGCCGGGTGTGATGGCGCATGCTTGTAATCCCAGTACTTGGGAGGCCGAGACGGGAGGATCACAGGTTCAAAGTCAGCCTCAGCAACTTAGTGAGGCTCCTTAGCAACTTATCAAAACCTTGTTTCCAGATAAAAAATGAAATAGGGCTGGGAGTATACCCTGGAGGTAGGTGGCCCCTGGGTTCCATTCCCAGTAACACACACACACACACACACACACACACACACACACCCCACACACACACACCACACACACACACACCACACACACACACACACCACACACACACACCACACACACACACACCACACACACCACACATACACACACACTACACACACACACACACACACACACACACAATCATGCCATTTTTAAAGGGAGTGCCAACCGGAAGGCCCCCTGGACTCTGGCACCGGCACATTAGTGTGGCCGGCTCTCCATACATCAGCCACGCTGCCATGCACTTGGCTTTGAGTAGCGATTGAAACCCCATGAATATTTCATCACTGCCGGGCTAGTGCTGTGATAAATATTGAAAAAGGACAGTGCTAAAAGTTATGTCTGAAAGGTTCGTGTTGTCGGGAACATCCCAAGAACCTCAGGTCACGGATGTGGAACCCCTCGCTTCAGGTCTTTGTTATCGAGCCTTGGGAGTGGGGTGGGTGGCGGCCAGGAGGGTCCCCCTTGCCGTGGAAAATGGGCTTAGAGGATAACCTAGTTGATCTCCTCTGAGTAGCTCCTTTGTTAAACAGAACCGTAAATTCGGGTCAAGTCACGAGTGGGCACTATGTCCTCCATGATCAAACACTTCTGCTAATAGTTTATGAGGCAGAGATTGAGAACTAGGCCTGGGACAGGAGGATCACAGGTTTGAGGCCCCCCAGGCAACTTATCAAGACCCTATCTCAAAATAAAAAATAAAACAACAGGCTGGGAGCGTAACTCAGCGATGGAGTGCCCCTGGGTCCAATCTCCAGGACCACAAAAATAAAGAAAGAAAAGATGGGCACCTCGGTGGGCTGGTGTGCAGTCGTGTCATGGGCGAATCAGCAGTGCATCTGTGAGTCCCACCGAGTCTCTTGGGGAAGGGGCCTTTGCCAGCAGTGGTTTCTGGAAGGCCAAGGGTTGAGGGGAGGGGAGGGTAGAGGAGGAGGAGGGAGGGTCTTCACAATTGCTACTTTCCAGGAATCCAGCAGCGTCCCTTATGGGAAAGGTGGATTTCTGACATTTTATGAATCAGCCAACTTAGGTCAACAGAGGTGTGTGTGTGTGTGTGTGTGTGTGTGTCTGTGTGTAGGGATTGAACCCAGAGGGGTACTCTACCTTGGAGCTACACCCCCAGCCATATTTTATTTTTTTATTTTGAAATAGGGTCCCACAAAGTTACCACAAGCTGGCCCGGAACCTGGGATCCTCCTATCTCAGCCTCCTACGTCCTGGAATCACAGGTGCGCCCCCACGGCCAGCTAAGTCAACAGTTTTAATGCCTACACCTTGCCAGGCATTGAGTTAGGTACAGTAAGTGAATAAACAAACAGCAGCCTCTATCCTATAGGGGTGACCCTAAAGGTCAAATGGCTTTTGAGAAAACTTGGAAAGGCAGGTATGGGTGCCGTGGGACCAGGTATGGGCGCCGTGGGCCCAGAGCCTGTGTTGGGGAGTGTCCACGCTTCAACAGCTTTGACTCCGGGAGCCTTGATTCTTCCGTCTCTGCAGTGCTGTCTCTTCCTGTCTGCGAGCTGTCTGCCTAAAGGGAGAGCAGCCACCTTTCCTGTCCACTTGTTTCACAGAATGCTTTATTTTCCTTAAAAAAAAAAATATTTGGAGCCAGGCGTGGTGGTGCACGCTTGTAATCCCAGCATTTGGGAGGCTGAGACCGAGTTCGAGGCCAGCCTCAGCTACCTAGTGAGGCACTCTGCAACTTGAGACCTGGTTTCAAAATAAAGAATAAAACACAGGGCTAGGGGTGTGGCTCAGAGGTAGAATGCCCCTGGGTTCAATCCCCAGTACCGCAAAAAAAAAAAAAATAGGGCTGGGGGTGTAGCTTGGAGGTCGAATGTTCAACCCCCAGTACTGCAAAAGTAAAATAAAATTAAATATTTGTATTAGTGCACTCAAGTATACCTCATAGCAAGGTTCAACGTGATACAAACCTCCATGCACACAGCTCTTGGCGTTGACCCTCCACATCCCGCCGTGCTCCTCCCTCCTCCCTCCTCCCTCCTCTCCTCCCTCCTCCCTCCTCTCTCCTCCCTCCTCCCCCCCATGCGTGTTAGTGATCCTTTCATATAGTGTCGTAGTATTGTTATTTTTATACTTTCATTAGTGCATTGCAATTATACATCATCGTGAGGTTCAGTGTGATTCAAACATGGCCCAAACACACTCTTGGGGAACTTCTGTGGTATTATTGGAGGTGTTTTCCTTCCTCCGTTCTCCTTTTCCCTCCCCCCTTCCCTCCCCCGCCACTCCGCAGGCCTCCCTCCTCCTTATTTGAGGTTCGTTATGTTTCCTAATTTCTCTCTGGCTTCCGCGTATGAGAGAAAACATCTGACCCTTGGCTTCCTTTGCCCGGCTGGTCTCACTTAGAATATTCTCTAGCTCCATCCGTTTTCCTGAAAAATGACATGGTTTTTAAATGTTTCTCTTTATGGCGGAGTAGATTCCAATGTGCGTATGTATTACATTTTCTTTATTTATTCGGAAGATCTAGAAATTAGACCTGTACGTTGTTTTCAACCTCAGGACTGCGTGAGTGTCCTTGCAAAACTCTGACTGACATGGAGTGTCCTGTGGCTTCAAGAGCTGCGGGAAGGCCAAGTGGCCGTGACCTTGGTGCCCCTGGGAGGAGTGGCCGAGTCTCATTAGTGCCACGTGATTAAGCGAGGGGCTGGGGTATGTGTTTCCACCATGCCCCTTAGACCCTGTCGTCCCAGGCCTCTGACGGAAGGGCTGAGGAAGCTCTGGACGTCGTGGCCTGGACTTTGGTTGAAAATATAGATCAGGTAATCTCTAATTGACCAACGCGGTCCTTTCAAACCAGTGTTTCAATTGATTTTCTACTCAAAACGATCTTCCCGATACCCAAAGCACAAACGAACAACTGAATGACTCCGACTCAGTCAGTTTGAAAAGTCATCTTGATCTTTCCAAACATCCAGGGGCCTCGGGGCTGTTTCCCATGCGTGTGCAGTAGCTGCAGGTGTGCACGGGGACCTGGCTGTGTGTCCCCGGGGGTGTGACCCTTCCGATTCAGGGAGCTTTGTAAACTTCAAGCTTGCTTGGGGATTACGCGTCATCCAGGAGCGAGTGTGGGGGGCTCAGGAGGAGAATGGGAGCGGACCCTGACATTCAAGTGCCTGCAAGCTCCAGACAGGGCAGTGAAGGGCTGCAGAGTAACCTCAGCGTCACAGAAGTGGGGGGCGCTGGCCCCTGCAGGGCGCCTGCTCCTCCAGAACCTCACCCAGTTGTCATGAGGCATGGGAACCCCGTGTGTCAAATGAGACAATTTGAAAAGAGATTGGATTGGCCAGCTGAGACAGGAGAATCACAGGTTTGAGGCCAGCCTCAGAAACTTGGTGAGACCCTCAGCAACCTAGACTCTGTTTCAAACTAAAAATAAAATAGGCCTGGGAGCGGAGCTCAGCAGCAGAATGCCCCTGGGTTCTGGGTTCAATCTCCCATTACCCCCCCCCCCAAAAAAAAAGAAAAAGAAAAGAAATTGGAAATTTAGACTTTTATAAGAAATCTTCTGTCAATTCAGGGCTTGGCCAGGAAAACAAAAGCCACTTTATATGTCACAAGTGCCGAGGCCTGGAGCAGAGGCCTTGTGGGCTTATGCGGCCAGCCATACCTCCAGCCGCAGGGGTGGGGAGCCACACCCAGGGGTGTTCCTAGGACCCCAAAGGCCTCGTGGCCAGGTGCCAGGTGCAGCAGGCATTGCCGGCGAGTCTCAGACACCCCAGCTCTCCGGCCAGCGCTGGCTGCAGCTCTGAAGCCCCGGAGCTGGGGGAAGCCGCCACTGGCTGTCCGGGTTCCTCCAGCGCTGAAGCTGGCGGCTCCCGGGGCCACGGGGAGGCTGCCGAGACCTCCGTATCTGTCTTCAGGCCTGTCTGCCCGTCGTGGGTCTGTTTGCAGCTGTTCCAGAAGCACCTCAGCTGCTTCCCTTGTGAAATGCACAGCACCTGCCACGCCGGGCTCTGACACAGAACGCGTGAGAGCAGGGACTCTGGGAACGGAGGCTGGCCTCCCTCCCAGCTCACGTCGGGGTTCAGAAGGCCAGGGGCTAGCTGGCGGCCAGAGGACCGAGGACAGCTGGTCCTCTCCTGGGCTTTTTTGTTTTGGCAACTAATTCAATTTTAAAGCACTGTTCTGGCCAATCCTGTGTGTTCCAAAGAAAGCGCCGGTGTGCACCAGAGGTGCGGCGGCCGCTTGGAGGAGGCCGGGGTAGGAGGCGCAGGGCACTGAGTCAGTTGGTGGATTTCATGTCTGGCTGAGGGGCGATGGCTCCTGGAACCCACTTGACCCTCATCCCAGCCCAGCACCTCTGCAGGACGGACAGCCGCCGTGTTCCCCTAGACCCAGGAGTTGGCATGGGATGAACAAGTAGACTCGGAGCACACGGCAAACTGCTGTTTGTTCAGTACTAAAGGCCTCAGCACCCTTACAAGAGCCCCATCAGCTAATCTAACTAGTGTGTGTGTGTATGTACACGTGCGTGCGTGCATGCGTGTGTGTGTGTGTGTGTGTGTGCTGGAGGATATTCAGCTCTTACCAGAGTGAGGATCTGTGATCTTTTTTTTTTTTTATTTTCATCACTGGGGCTTGGACCCTCAGAGGGTTCTACCTCTGAGCTACACCCCTTTTGTTTTGAAACAGGGTCTTGCTAGTTGCTGAGGCTGACTTCAAACCTGCAAGAATGATAAATCTTTTTTTTTTTTCTGTTCTTAAATAATAGTTTTGTATAAGAAGGAATGGAACTGCATTTACCTTTAAAGATACTGTATCTGTATATTTAATACTGTATCTGTACATTAATTAGAAAAGTATGGAGGGAAGAATGACCCCGCCCCCCCACTCCCCCGGCGTCTTCGGAACCTGTTCATCCACCATGGGAGCATGGGAGGGACAGGGCATGGTTTACAGACGTGGTAAAAGTGACAACAGAGTCTAAGTCTCACTCGGCACCCCTCTTCCTTACTAATGATTCCTATGATGATTTGGATATAAAATGTTGCCTAGAAAATCTCATATATTAGCGATGCAAAAATGTCCAGAGGTGAAATGGTTAAGTCCTGGCTCTGAAGTCATCTGTAGGTAAATGCATAGCTGGGTTGGTGATTTGAGTAGATTTCCTGTAGGCAGTGGGCGGTGGCTGTGACTGTGGCCTTGGGGACTGTGTCTGCCTCTGGTCCGCCCCCCACCCTTTCTCTCTTTCTCTCTGCTTCCCAGCTGTCGGGGATGAGCAGCTGGCCTTCGTTCTGTCCTGGAGCCGGCTGCCCATGGATTGACCCCTGAAACCATGAGCCAAATGAACTCCCCTCCTCTAAGGTGTTCTAGTTGAATATTGGTCCCAGCAATGAAAAAGCCAACAAATACAATTACCCTCGCTCCACGCTACATGTCTATAAAGTGAGATCTAACTAGAAATTTTATCTAAAAACTTGCAGAAAGGGAAAGACCTGCAAGCCGAGATACCAGCGTCTCACAGTATCGAGAGTTGGCAAGCGTGCACACACGGTGTTTTGCTTTTTGCATGCAGTGACACACGCACCCAATTTGACAGCCTCAGTTTGTTCCTTGTAGTTCCACGTTGAGACAGAGGTCCACCCCCCACCACACACACATAGTCAAAGGAGCTGAGCCGTTAAAGTGCGTGTCAAGTACCGGTGGTCTCCGTCACAGAGGGGCGTGCTCGGGTGGCTCAATTTTACCCTCCTCAAACGAACCCTAGACAAGTAGCATTTCCAGCTGTGCTTCCGTGAGGGTGTAGACGGGTGAAGTCGTGGAGATGTGGGTTTGTAAGCAATGTTGACTCTGGGCTCAGTGACCTTGGGGAAGGTCTGTGGTGGCTTGGTGGCATCCTTCCAGGCTACAGAGACGGAGGCATCCGGCCACTGCTGTAGACATTCTTGGGCAGGACGAAATCCAGGTGACCTCCACACTTCCCTTTGTGTTACGTGCTTACTTTTTACTGATGTGCTGGCGGAGCCAGGCGGTAGAGAGGAAAGCGCGCTGGTGTTGCTGGGCCTGCACCGTCGCCTGCCAGCTGTGACTGGGCGTTCATCCTCCGTGTCCGCACCTGCATCTAAAACGGGGCAAATGGGACCCACCACAGAGAGGCTGTGAGAATAAAGTTAGTTAACACATAGTCACGGTCTGTATCCAGGCTTCCGTACCCACGGGCTCAACTTACCACAGATCAAAAGTATTTGAAAAAAAATTGTGTCTGTATAGAGCATGTATAGACATTGCCATTATTCCCGAAACACAGTAGGACAGTTATTTTCATCGTTTTAGGTATTATAAATCATGTAGAGGTGATTTAAAGTGCATAGGAGCGGGGTGCAGTGGTGCACACGTGTAATCCCAGTACTTGGGAGGCTGAGATAGGGAGGTTGCAGGTTTGAGGCCAGTCTCAGCAACTTAGCAAGACTCTTATCTACTTAGCAAGACCAGTTTCAGAATAAGAAATAAAAATGCTCAAGGGTGTAGTTCAGAATTAAAAACACCTGGGTTCAACCCCCAATACCCCCCCCCCAAAAAAAAAAGAGAGAGAGAGAGAGATACATAGGAGGATGTACTTAGGTTATTAGTTATATGCCAGTATGACATCATTTTATATAACTGCCATCAATGGGGTTCCTGGAATCAACTCCTGTGGACACCAAAGGAGGAAAATGTATGCAAATATGTTCTGAATTATTAAAAAAAAAGTCAGTTTTTACTTTCACACTTTTTGTTAAATAGCTTTTCTTAGTTAGCTAATTATACTGTGATATTTTTCACTTCTGAAAATTTTCAGGTAGAATCTGGTTATTTTTTATTTGTTTGTTTTTGTGGTACTGAAGATTGAACCCAGGGGCTTTCTACCTCTAAGCTAGACTCCCAGACTATTTTTTTGTTTATTTATTGAAACAAGATCTCACTAAGTTGCCCAGGCAGGCCTTGAACTTGTGATACTCCTGTCTTAGCCTCCTAAGTACTGGGATTTCAGATGTGCACCATCATGCTTGGCAAATCTAGTTATTTTTCTGAATCAAAATATTGTGATTTTATTGGAGGCACATTTTATTTTTTTATATTTTCCTTGTTTACATAGTATCAATAAGTATTGATATTACTTGTTGGAAACAGAAATTCTGTGAGAACTTTTCATAAGACATTTTAGTGGCAAAGAAATGATCATAAGTCTGTTTTCAAGTTAATGTTATAATTTAGTAAACATGAGCTGGGCATGGTGGCACACACCTGTAATCCCAGTACTTGGGAGGCTGAGACAGGAGGATCGCAGGTTAGTGGCCAGGTTGTAGTAACTTAGCAAGGCTTTCAGCAACCTGGGGAGAAACTGTTTCAAAATTAAAAAAAAAAAAAAAAGGGCTGATGGTGTAGGTTGGAGGAAGAATTAGAATGTCTTTGGGTCAATCTCCAGTACCACAGTAAATAAATAAGTAAATAAAATTTAAAAATAATTAAAATTAAATAGTATTAGAGGTGTAGCTTAGAGGTAGAATGCCTCTGGCTTCAATTCACAGTATCACACACACACGTACACACACACATACACACTACATATATAAATATATATACACACACACACTGATACATATATATATATCAGTGAATGAGCATATGAGCGTTCCTACGCATTCTTTGTTTTTGTGCAACTCAGTTGACTTTGATCTGCTGGTAGTTACATTCAAACTAGTTAGTATAAAGGCAGTACATTTCCTACTGCACGGGGCAGACTGGAAGCCACTGCCCTGCTGCGTATTCTCATTCCCCGCTGTCTTGCAGAAGCCCTGGGCAGAGGACTGCTTCTTTTTGCTGCAGGTTCAGGGTTCACTTTCAGAATGAAATGATACCTCCAATCATTCTCATCTTAATGGAAAATTAACTTTGTTTCACCAGTATCTAAGTCCGAATCACAAGGATTCTTAGTGAAAATGTCACTAAAAGTTCAGACTGGGCTAGTGTTTTGAGCTTGCTGATATTAAACTCGAACCTCAGTGGTTTTGAGCATTCTGCAGTTTGCTCTGAAAGGAATCTACCAAGGATTGCCCACAAAACACTCTCCATAAAACTTGAGACTTCTGCAGAAGTCGATGCAACTGAGTGAATGTTTTGCTTTGTAGAGAAGTCAGAAAACATTCTGGATACCAGATTGTCACATCTTATTTTATTCAAACACTTAAATACTAACCTGGTTATTTTCAGTTTATTGTTCTCCTTCAGAATTCCTGGTTGTCAATAATTTCATAATGCCTTCTGGCATATTTGACATGTATCAGAACGTGTATAGTAATATTTTAAAGTAAAAAAAATGAATAACAAACATTTCTATTGTGTTTATAATGTGCAACATAATATTCTAAATTCTTTACATACATTTAATTCTCACAAGAGCCCCACAGGGTGTGTGGTATTGATGTGCACCTCTTATAGAAATGTTTTCTCAATGGAAAAGAAGCGGGTAGAGCTGGTGTGGTGGAACATACCTGTAATCTCAGTACTTGGGAGGCTGAGACAGGAGGATCACAAGCTTGAGGCCATCTTCTGCAACTTAGCAAGGCTCTCAGCAACCTAGCAAAACCCTGTCTTAAATCAAAATATTTGAAAAAAGGGCTAAAGGAGTAGCTTGGAGATAAAATGCCTCTGGGTTCAATCCCCAGTACCACACACACACACACACACACACACACACACACACACTCTCTCTCTCTCTCTCTCTCTCTCTCTCTCTCTCTCACACACACACACACACATACACGTAGGTGTTTACCCTCCCACCCCCCGCCCCCAACACACATGTAATCCAAATGGTTGTGAAAAGCTGCCATGATTGAGTTCAGAGGAAAAAGTACCCTGAATGGTCAACCAAAAGGGTATTAATTTTTCCCATCCAACAAATATATTTATTAAGCATCTCTTATCATTATTGTTTTACTTTTTATTTTATACTTTTACTGGTGCATTGTAATTTTACATTGCAATGAGGTTCAAAGTGACATAAGCATACTTGTACACAGTACTGGTGTTCCATGTGGACCCCACCCTGCTCCCCACCATTCCCCTACATACTGAGATTAGGAGATGATACAGTGAGACTGTACAGTGAGATTGTAAAATGATACAGGGAGATTGTACAGTGAGACTATAAAATGATACAGTAGGAATATACAGTAAGATTGTAGATGATACAATGAGATTCTACAGTGAGATTGTAAAATGATATGGTGAAATTGAACAGTGAGATTGTACAGTGAAATCATAAAACGGTACAGTAGGATTTACAGTGAGATTATGCAGTGAGATTGTAAGATGATACCAGGAGATTGGTAGCGGTCCCTTCATCAGTGGACTTACCTGGCATTATTTGAACCGTTTCCTTCCTCCATCCTCCTTTTTTCCCACCCACCGGCCCTCCCGTCGTCCCCTCCGTCATTCTTCTAGGCGCCTCCTCCTCCGTTCCTCTGAAGTCAGTCCCTTTGCTTCCTATTTTCTCTCTAGCGTCCATATATGAGACTCACTTAGCATAATACTTTCTAGCTAATTTTTCTGACATAATTTTGTTCCTCTTTATGGCTGAATAAAATACCGATGTGTTTATATGTCACATTTTCATTATCCATTTATCTGTTGATGAACACCTATGTTGGTTCCATAATTCGGCTCTTGTGAATTGTGCTTCTATAAACATGGATATGCATACATCACTGTAGTACTTTGACCTCAGTTCTTTTGGGAAGATAGTGAACTGTTGTGTCTCCCGTGTCACTTGGTAATGACATTTCCAGGCTTCTGAGGAACCTCTGTACTGACCTCCATTGGTTGTACTAATTTACACTCCCACCAACAGTGTGTAAGAGTTCCTATTCCCCACATCCTGGCCAGCATTTATTATTACGTGTGTGTGTGTGTGTGTGTGTGTGTGTGTAGTACTGGGGTTGAACCAAGGGGCATTCTACCTCCAAGCTACACCCCCAGTCCTTTTTGGGTTTTGTTTTGAAACAGGAACTAGCTAGCCTGCCATGAGTCTTGCTAAGTTGCTGAGGCTGGCTTCGAACCTGTGATCCTCCTGTCTCAGCCTCCCAAGTACTGGGATTACAAGTTTGTGCCACCATGCCTGGCTTTATTGTTTGTATTTTTCATGTATGCCGTTCTAACTGAAGCTGAGGTGTAGTTTTGGTTTGCACTTTCCTGATTGCTAATGAGGGGAACAAAAGTATTTTTTGTCAAACTGAAACTTTGCCTAACTCTTAGTCTGGAAGTTGACACGGCTCATCTCCCCAGGACTTATGATGTTCCCTGAGATGCTTTGTTTCTGAGCCAAATTCATTACCTCTTAATAAAAATAAAATGGATAAATGCCACCTTCCCCAAACCATTTTCTGAGCCATTTCTTCCACAGAGGCATTTCAGGAGCGATGAAGTGGGGGTCTCTTTGTGAGGCAGTTTTTATCCGTGGTCACTGTAGCGACCTTCCTTCCGTGGAGCACTCTCGGGAGAGCAAGGTGGTCCCTGGACAGCTGTGGGGAGAGGCCTGCCGAGAGAAAGGGCTGCCATGTTAGCTTGGGCCTCGGGCAGCATTTTATGATATGTTTAAGCACAGCGAACAGAAGAAAGTTTAAAAAATTTATTCAGGAATGACTCTTCCTCCCTTGTGCCAGAAGCTCAAACTTAAACATCTCAAGTAAACAGAAGGCTTTTGTGTTTCTGGTAAACCCTTGGAATGACCCGCATTAGCCAGGCAGCCCTGCAGAAGAGAGTTCGGATGGTTCGGGAATGCGCCTGGGCCATTAGACCTCTGATGCTTCCCGCGGAACCTTTCCTGGAGAGAGGATCAATCTAAATGTGTTGCTGGTTGCCGTCCAGCATAATTCTGCCTACCTTTTATACCATCATTTTTATACAGTCAGGGAGCTTGACAGTCAAACCTCAAGCAATGCCGAGGATCGCGTGGTGAATTTCAAACAGCATTCGGATGGTGCCTGTCATTTTGATAATGGATGCCCCTTTGCATTTTGTCAGAACCTCCCTCCCAGAGCGTTCAGCGCTTATTGCAGGCAGGAGAGGATGAGATAAAGAGCTCTCGAGGTGTTTGCCAAGTGCTAGATCTAAGCGTGGAAGTGTGGTGCTCACCATTTCAGGATCCTCACGTGTTCCTGACACAAAGCTCCTCGGTATCTGGGGAGATGAACCGGTCTCAGGAGGCCATGGGCCTGTGTGTCCGTTCTCTCCTGTGCAGAAGCTAGAGAGAAAATCGGACACGAAAGAGGCTTCAGATACAGAGAGGACCTGGAGAACAGCAGAAGGGACTGGGGAAGGAAGGAGGACTCAGTTCAAATCCTGCTATGAAGGTCTGTGTGATGGTGTCGCCACTAATCTCACAACACGTGCGGGGAGGGGCCAGGGACCCGAGAGGGACACGGAGGGAAACACACTAGCACTGAGAACCTCGCTCTGAACCGCACTCTGGGGTAGAATTACAATTCACCAATCAAAGTACTAAAATAATATGAAAATGCACGGGCATACCTTAACAAGTAGGACATGTTCTTATCAATGGACAATGGTTTGGGGGCCGTATGGTCCTCAGAGCAGAGGGACAGATTGGATTTTCAAGTTCCCTTCCCGTTCAGACACTGGTTGTCAGACAGGACACGCGGGTCCATTTTGGTTGGCAGTGTTTTGACTGATGACAGTGGTTTGTTTGGTGAAAAGTCTCTGGAACGAAACCTCCTCTTGATGGAAGACAGCGGGCTGCGTGTCTGTGCTTCCTCGGTCATGGCAGGGCCGCGGGGCCAGATCTCCTCCCCTCCCTTCCTCGGCCCTGTTTCCTTCTGTGCTGCTGTCTTTCTTCAGGGAGCTGCTCCTTGCTAGACTAAGGGCATTCGTGACTCCCGTGGAAAGTCCCACTCCTCCACACTCGCTCTGGTGGAAGTCCTAGAGAGGAGTTCATGGTTCTGTTGGGATCCCCGTGCCCCGGGGGTCAATGGCCAAGCCACCTGACTCCTAGAGCGCCAGGGTCTGGTCAGCTGTGATGGAGGAAGTCCAGAACACAGCAAGGTGGATTTCTCACTTGTGCTTCGTGTTTATGGCAGCTGGACACTGCCCACCTTATAACAGAGAGAAGACAAGATCGCCACCACCCGGCACCCTCAACGCTCTGCCCACCCCTCGCATGGCTGGCTGAGCCAATCAGAAGGGCAAGCCTGGGTTTAGTGCGCTGGGGGCATGGGGTCATCCTGGGGGCTATAGGTGCGACTGGAGCAATAACACCATCTCCCAGAACAGCTACGACAAAGTGACAGGTGAGACGCCCAGCTGTCTGGAAGGAGCTATCTTGGCCCGAGCTGGTAGCGAGCTCACAGTGACTCCATCATGGGCCCCTCTACCACGTGGCTCTTCCTCCACGCCAGTGCTGGGCCATCCTTGAAGGGGACAGAGGAGACAGAGACTATCATGACGAGCTATGCAGAGTGCAGACCCCGGAGTCCTGAGCAGCCAGGGGGAGAGAAGAGAAGGCTTGGTCACCACTACTGGTGTGCCAGGGCTCCCAGTCCCAAGAGGGAGGGGCTGTGTCTTCTGAGACCCGTGGATGGAATTAGGACCTGGTGATTGGCAGGAGGGACAAAGAGACCTGGGTCCAACAGAGGAGGCCTTCTTGCCCTTCGGAGCTCGCCATGGAGGGTCGTTAGCTCGGGTGATCACAGGCCCTGTACCGTAGAGGTGGAAGGGTTTAGGGCTACGGCGGGAAGCTGAGCTAGGGCCTCCCACCCTGAGAAGCTTCCACCCAGATTCATGGTGAGATATTAATGATTTAACGTCACAAATACCTGTCTAGTATTTTGAAAGGCTAAAAGTTGAATTTTTTATAATGTATCCAACCGCTGTGAAGTCTGTTTCCTGCCATTTGGGCAAAGTATACGCACAGATAAGCCCATTTGCATTTATTTATTTACTTACTTGAGAGGCTCAGAGATTTATTTGTAAAAGCTAGGGATTCCTACACATTCCAGAGAGAACGGGGCCATCCTGGGGGTTCGTGGGTCCTCTTTTAAAGGAGGTTGGTGAGGGTGGGGATGGTGCCAGTCTGGGGTTCACCAGGGGGTTGATGGGGTTCCTTCGACTCACTTGGTCTCCATGGTCTGGTTGGTAGGTAACAACGGGAAGGCCCCTAAATTGTAGGTTTCCCCAAATATTATATCTCTGTTTGCCTATTCTATTTATTGGTGGGCTTACTGGTGGACAAGGCCACTATCAGAAGCCAGTGAATTTTTTATTAAGTTTAAGATTTACAAATTTCCCAGAAATGTGGGAGCAGTGAACCTGGGGAGACGCTAGCTCAGGAAGGGACAGGTCGGAAAAGGATGCAGAGCTTGTAGTTAAGTTTTGGTTTCCTTGCCGTTCCTTTTGTCTCTGTTCTACTTATTTCTTTTACTCCTATTTTCCTACACCCTAGGCCTTTAAAAAAAATTTTTTTTTTTTGGAAACAGGGTCTTACTAAGCTGCAGAGGGTCTCGCTAAGTTGCTGAGGCTGGTCTCGAATCTGTGATCTTCCTGTCTCAGCCTCTCAAGGGCTGGGAGCGCAGGCCTATGCCATTGTGCCCCACTACCCGATGTATGTTTTTAATTCACTTTCAAAATACTTTGGTCATGTTAACAATTATTGGCTTTTATGTCGTCGTTTCCAGTTGAAGACTGTGAGGGATGTGAAGGGGGTTTCTGATTACCACAGCTTTGAGACACAGGGCAGCGTGTCTGGTTCCCAGGACCAGATGCACCCTCTAGGTGTGTGATTCTGCAGAAATGGGTTCCGTGGCTCCCGGCCTCAATGGGGAGGTTCTTCAAGTGTTCTGACAATGTAGAAGACAGATAGCAGGAGCACGGGGAGACCCTGTGCTGTAAGACCCGACCACCCGCTCCACACTGGCAGAAGCTCCTTCTGGACGGCCCAGGAAGCCCCATCGGTGTCTTAGAATTTGGGAGACATGGCGGCAGCCTTTCGTTTTTCTCCCCCATGGAGGCGTCTTTGTTGGCAGCAGAGACCGAGTGGGGGGCAGCTGTTCCACAAACAGCCAGAGTGTCCCCCGGGGCAGGGCAGAGGTGGCCTCCTGGGAGTGGAGGCTGGCCTGGAGCCCGCTGGAGACCGGCCCAAGCTGACCACGTCCAGGGGCCAGGGGAATCCAGCGTGGAGACTGTGGTGCAGCCACAGGGGTGAATGGGCAGAAGGTGGCCCTCTGGAGGCCACTTAACCCGTGAGCGCCCCGCTGGGGCAGGGCCGTGCTCCAGGGAGCAGCCCAGGGTGAGATTCTAACATCCTGCAGGCCAGAGAGACAAGGGCAGCGGGTCCATTGGGTCCAGGACTTGTGCTCCTCTTTCTACAGTCCCCAAAGGGCTGTGAGTCGGCCTAGGAGGGAGCGGGAAAGGGAAGGGGCTTCAGGGAATGCCTGCTGCCCTGGGGTTCCGGGCAGGCCTGACCCACATCAAGGTGACAGTTTTGGTCAACAGCAGGAGGTGGCCGTTCTGGTTTAGCAGCTGGGACTGTGCTGATGACCTATCGCAGCTCAAGGAAAGTCGCCGGACTCGCCTCGGCTTTGATCCCAGGACAGAGAAGGTTAACCTGGGTGACAGGCACATGCCACCTCGCCTGGCTTCCAATCCCACTTTGATTACGCCCCGGAATTTGTGTTTGTTAAACCAGACGCTGTGGTAGCTGGGCCTTGGTTTAGAAGAGCTTTGGTCCTTGAGGAAGGAGAGATGGTTTCTACCAAGTCGCCTAAGTCCACTGTCACTGAAGCCTTTGAAAGTTAAGGAAGGAGGATACGTTAGAATTCCTTTGGGCATCCATTTGGTCCTGGGCTGAAAGAAGAGCGAGGTGATGCCATTTGCAGGGAAACGGATGGGACTAGGGAAGAGAACGCTGAGGAAGTCCAGCCAGTCTCAGAAAGTTGAGGGTACCGTGTTTTCTCTCCTGTGTGGAAGCTAGAAGAAAACTGGGAAGCAGAGGGGACGTCAGACACACGGGGAGAGAGGCCAGCGGGGCAATGGAAGGGGGTCGGGAGGCAGCTGGGAGGGGAAGGGGGCCTGAGGAAGAGGACGGGAAAGATGACGTCATGCCCACACGTGCAGGTTTGACTTCCAATTTCACCAAGGTGTGGGGGCGGGGAGGGCAGCGGAGAGGGCACGTGGGGTGTGCCGCGTGCTCGTGTGTGTGCACGGCTCAGAATCTCACTGCGGTAACAATTATGTCGCACCAACAAAAGTATAACAGAGGAAAGAAGGTAGAGGATTAAGTATGAAGCATAACTTGAGTGCTTAAGTCTACAGATTCCAGATTAGGATCCCAAGATTCCTGGGAATGTGTCCAGTCTTCCGAGTTCTTGCTTCATCTCAGGTATAGAGTTAGAGGTTTAAAAGCTAAAGATATCCACACGTGTTTACATACAAAGATGACAAATTAGTGTATCACATTGGACAGCATAAGGTTAGGGTGCTAAATATGAGACTGTGTGCTCTTGGAAATCGTCACTGGAGTGCCAGAGCCCTTCCACCGGGAGACCTTCTGGAACGTTCCTTTGGTCTATATTAATTATATCAATGTCACTTTTTTTTTTAACCGGTAATCAAAAAGAAAACTGACCAATCCAACTTATCTTAACTATGTAAGAAAGTCCTCGGTGATGATTTAACCAGTGAACATAATTTTATTTGTTGGCCACATGAACTCATGAGAAATAGAATTTCTTGTGGGAAAACATCACCTTTTTTATTTAAAAATGTCAATAACTAAATTAGAATATATTTTTAGAATTAGCGATATGGTGCATTTTGGGGCACTACTACATAAAAATAGTGTGCTTTCCAGTCAGTGGCCTCCTGTCCATGGTGGTGTTGGGATGTCGGAAAGAAGAGATTTGCTGAAAGCAGACATTTCCATTAGCCCGCCGCCTCCAGGAGACGCTCTACCCGGGGTCCCAGGTGTGCGTGTGCGGCGCCCGACGGGGGGAGTCTGGACAGGAGCCAGCTTGTGCTGCTCCGGCCTCCGGGGGCCTCTGTGGAGTCCAGGATCTGGCGGGAGTGTGGACGCCTTCAGGAATGCCCCTGCAGATGCCAGGGTCTGTAGGTGCTTGTGCTGGCTCCCTCTGAGGTTCTGAGGCACCCCACGGGGGCTGGAGGGCGGCCTGACTTAGAATTGGACACTCACTTGCTAGCAGTCTCAACTCAACTCCGATCTACGGGACTCTTGGCCCCTGGGGATGCCGTCCCTGTGAAATATTCTCCCAATCCATGCCGCCCCGAGAAAGTACTCCCGCCAGAGGGAGGGACCCTCGGGCTGACCTGGCCTTCACCGGGGACCCCTGGCCCCCTGCGCTCCTTGAAGCATTAGGACAAGGGAACTGTGGTGAGCAGGGCCCTGGAGGGGCGCGCAGGGGTGTCACTAACTCTAGGGGGAGGCCTTCCTTGGCCTTGAAAGTTGCAGTTCTCCCTGGCGGCCACAGCCCCGGCCTCGGCCTCTGCCTCTCCTGGGAGCTGTCTGAGCTGGGGAGGAGGCTCGGTCTGAGTTCAGTGACTTTTGACTCTAGTCCTGATCATGTTTGTGATAATTAATTCCATTGCTTTTTTAAAAGCATTCAAATGGAAGGAAAAAAAAATTCAAATGGAGCAATTTGTTGAAACCAATTATTTTAGCAAGAGAATCAAATGATTGTGGATTCAGGGCAGAGGATGTATTCAATTATAAACCTCATTCTTGGAGTAATTATAGACAGTATCTTCCAAGTGAAAACTTTCAAGACCGTCCTACAAACACGAATGTATGTTCATTAGGAAAACAGGGTCGCCAACCACGTTAATGCTTCAATCTTCCATTTTATATATGATTATTGAAAGGTCTATGTTGACACATTTTAGAATGTCCTTAGTCTTCTTAATATAAAATAATAATGCACACTCCTGTCATCCTGGTATGTGGGAGGCTAAGACAGGAAGATCTCAGGTTTAAGGCTAGCCTAAGCAGCTTAGCGAGACCCTATTTAAAAAAAAAAGAAGGATCTGGGGGTGTAGTTCAGGGGTAGAATGCCCCTGGGCTCAGTACAAAATAAATAAATAAGTAAATAAATAAATTAGTAATAAAATGAAAATACTGTCACATGGTAGGTAGATATTCCTAAGTCAGAAAATAAAAAAAAGCCTCCTGACCTCATGACTATTTTCTGAAGACTTCCATATTTTTCTCTAATCAAAGCATTTAAAATGCCACGTGTTGGACTTCGGGTAGATGGTGTCATAGTGAGACACGTCTCAAGAGGCACTGTGAACTCAATTCAAATCAGCCATAGAAGCAGCTTTTTGACAGAAGAAAAAAAGCAACAAAAAGGTGAAAAACGCTACGAAAACTGAAATACAGCTGATCAGAATCTGGAAGGCCGATCAGGGAAAGCAAAGAAGCCCATCTCCGCGGCCGCGGCGCCACACCACTGAGTGGCGGCTGCCATTGAGCTGGCCCCTGGCGTGGGGTCTACTGACAAAGAAATATGTAACAACCTTCTGCATTCCCAGCGACCAGAGGTGGAGAGAGTGACTCCTGAACTCCTCATCCTAGCCAGGTGGCATATCGAGGCACCTTCGACAGAGACCAGAACGTGTGGTACGACCAGCTTAAGCCCAGGCAGGGCCATCCCAGCTCACCTCTCCCTACAGGGCCGGAGCAGAGATAACTGCACTGCAGAGCTTGAATCAAAACTGCCGCAGGAGCAGCTTCTTGACAGAAGGAAAGAGAAGCAAAGCAGCATAAAAGTGAGTAAAGCAACAGGGGCAGTTGGTCGGAATCTAGAGAGCAGACCAGGGAGAACGGGGGAGCCGGGGCGTGCGTGGCAGTAGCAGCTGCCATTTTGTCTACCACCCACAGCAGCAAGGATCTACCCAAAGGATCTGCAGAGGCCAAATCAGGTCTGTTCTTACAAACTTGCAGGAATTTCTATTTTGTTTCTTGCTGTTGTTTTTGTTTTCTGTTTTGTTTTGTTTCGTTTTTACTCTGTTTTCACTTTGCATTGCTTTAATTTATGTATGTTTGTTTGGAGGATTGGTTGCTTTGTTAGCTTTTGCTAGACCCTAGAAGTCAATACCTGAAACCACCAAAGACACCAATAGAGCAGGCAGAAGAAGCACCAGAGTAATTGCAACTCAGTATAAGATACCACTCACAGAGAGAAAATAAAAATAAGAAACTTATAAATTCAGAGAAAGCATGCAAGAGCAGCAAAGTTATAAATTTAAAAACAAGGAAACCATGGGAAGGAGAAACACCAAAGAAACAATGAGTCAACACAACCCCACAATGAGTCAATGACACTGAATGGCAGAGCTTACCAGAAGGACAATTCAGATCTTTAATAATAGAAGCGATACAAAACTTCCAGAAAGAATGCAGAGCGAGCTGGAAAGAAATAAAGGAACAAATAAACAAAGAATCTGACACCCTGAGCAGGAATCATAGAGAAGCCTTGAGGGAAGTGAAAGATGCAATAATAGAGGTGAAGGCATCAATACAAACTATAAACAATAGATTAGACCACATGGAAAACAGAATATCACTCCTAGAAGATGACCATTCCAAAAATGAATCCATTATACATAATCTAGAAAAAAAAATTCGACAGTATGAATCGGACATCAATGAAATCTGGGCCAATTTTAAAAGAGCTGACCTAAGAATAATAGGCATAGAAGAGGGATTAGAAGTTGAAACTAATGGAATAAACAACCTTTTCAAAGAAGTAATACCAGAGAATTTTCCAAACATAGAAAGAGAAGTTGACACACAAGTGCAGGAAACATATAGAACCCCCTTTAGACAAGAACAAAGAAGAGGTTCGCCACGCCACATAATAATCAAGATGACTAATGTAGAAGCTAAGGAAAGAATTCTAAAGGCAACAAAAGTAAAAGGCCAAGTGACATTTAGAGGCAAACCAATCAGAATCACTCCAGACCTCCCAAACCAAGTCGTGAAAGCCAAGAGGGGCTGGAGTAACATATTCCAAACTCTGAAAGAAAATAACTTTCAGCCAAGATTCTCCTAACCAGCAAAACTCTCTCTCAAAATTGATGGGGATATAAAAACCTTCCATGACAAACAGAAACTGAAAGCATTTATGTCTTCCAAACCAGCACTAGAGAAAATACTCAAAGAGATTAACTATAAAGAAGAACTAACAAGTAAACGTCAGAACCAGAGAAACAATAATTTCCAGGAAGCAAACAGCTAAGCAAAGAAGAACAAACACTACTGCAAACAGAAGTCAAAACCTGAAATTCGACGTGTTGTGACAGAGAAAACACGGGAGGTTCTCCTCTTCCGACTCCTAGTCTTCTCTGCTATGGTGATCAGCATTATAACATAGTAACTATATTATAAAAATGACCGCAATATAAAAGCAAATGCTGATATGGTTTCATCCAGAAAATGTACTTCTAGGGATCTATTTTAAGGAAATAACCAGAGATGGTGGCAAAGATTTATGTGCCAAGATGTTGATCTCGGCATTATTTGTAATATTTAAATTTAGAAACAAGCTAATAGCCAAGAATGTTGAATAACTAAATTAAGTGCTGCAGTGCTCAGCAACAAAATATCACTTAAAATTTTTTAAAATTTCTACTGGGGATTGAGCCCAGAGGCATTCTACCCCTGAACTACACCCCCAGATCCATTTTTATTTTAAATAGGGTCTCACTAAGTTGCCGAGGCTGGCCTCAAGCCTGAGATCCTCCTATCTCCACCTCCCAGGTACTTGATGACACCCATGCACTTAATTTCAAAGTGGTCTTGCTAGTGGGTAAACGAGCGTGTTCATACCATAGAAGCGAGTTGTGTGACAGCAGTCCAGCAGGCCTTGGGGTGGAGCTCTGCAGAGGGGCCACCTTGCTAGGGTGGAGGTGGGCGGCCCCGTTCCTCCAGCTTGGCTCCACTCTCTCCCGTCAGTCGGTTGTGCTAAGCCCTGTGCTCCTCCTCGGCTGGTCCGGTCCGGCACCTTCTCTGCCCTGAGTTCTGGACCCGATTCCAACCCCCATGGACAGCACACTTTGGCTTTGCTTTTCTGCGAGGGGCAGACGGTGGGTTGGCACCGGCTTTGTGCTCCTGCTCTCTGGCTCTGTTGCAGGCGCCCACTGCCGCTGAACACACTTGAGAGGGAACGTGCCTGCGTCCCAGTAGAGTTCCCAGATGGACGCTCTCCCCGGAGACCTGACTTTCCTGTAGTTCGCCAAAGCCCTGCCGTGAGATATCTTCCCTGACACCCCCCACCACCACCACTCGCAAGTGTAAGACCTCTCCTTGGCTTGAGGGAGGGGTGGGATTGGTGGACGAGGTTTGCTGACACCCATTCACAGGAAGTGGAATGGGAACCACTGCCAAGTGCCCCGTGTTCCCAGTTTCTTTGGCTGAGCCTCCCTTTTCTACACTCTGGTTGGTGCATCTGTAATTCCGCATCGTAGTGAGGTTCTGAGTGTGCCTTCACGTGTGGACACAGTGTTATCTGAACTCTTTTCCTCCTCGGTCTTCCTTTCCCCCTTCTGTCTCCCTCCCCCACCCTTTCCACTGTTCTCCTGGTCTCTCCTCCTGTATCGAAGTCCCTTTCGTCTCCTATTTTCTCTCCACCTTCCACATACGAGAAAAGACACAGGACCTTTGACTTGCTGAGACTGGCTGATCCCACTTAGCATGATATTCTGTGGTCTCAGCCATTTTCTTGCAAAGACGTCATTTTGTTGTTCTTCATGAATAAAATTCCATTGTGTGTTTATACCACAGTCTCTTTACCCATTTACCTCTTGTGAACACCTGGGTTGGTGCGATAATTTGGCTCTTAGGAATTGTGCTGCTCTAAACACGGGTGTGCATGGGTCATTATAGTGTCCTGCCTTTACTTCTTTTGGAAAGCTTCCGAGGAGTGCTGTGGCTGTGTCGTGTGCTGGTTCCATTCCTAGTCTTTTGAGGACTCTCCATACTACCCCTCTCACCTTTCTGAAGAGAAAATTCCTTCTTGAAATGCAGTGGCACACGTATATTCTTTTCTGGCCTCGCCCCAGAAGCAGGAACCTGTGATGAGGGCGAGCTTCCGGGTTGGGTTTGCAGAGTACTGGTCTAGAGTGGAAGGCGGCGTGGCTGCTCAGCTACGTTCATCAGTCCAGGACTGTCAGGTGAACATACATTTGAGTCTTTCCTACATCACGCAAGTGAGCTGCCAGCTCTGCTCTCCAGGAGGGGACTGGACTGTTCTGGGACCGCCATCCTGAAGCTGAAGTTTGCTCAATTTTGCTAACAGTGGGCACCAGGAGATGCAGGAGAATGGCATCTTTGTGTCACTTGGGTCTGCCCAAGCTGTGCATGGGACGCACGGTCCCTTCCGTCATAATGACAGAGAACCCTCTGTGTGTGTGTGTGTGTGTGTGTGTGTGTGTGTGTGTGTAAATGAGGAGAGGCAAAGAGGTAAAGGCAAGAAATAAACCATAAATCTGAGAAACTGGAAGGTTGGCCATTTCCTGTTTCTTTTGGAAATGCTTGCAGAGGAGAACCGTGAATGCCAGAGGTTGCTCGGCACAGCTTCCTCATTGTCTCGGAGGAGACGAGGAGCCGGAAGCCGGGGAGCCGTGAGGCGTCTGTCCCCCTGAGCTCTGGGTGGTGGGACCGAGTGCGGCCCAGGCCCAGTTATGCTCCGGCGTCCACCTTTGTGAGTGCGCTGGCTCTGGACAGGGCGCGGCGTTCAATGCCAAGCCAAGATCCCACGTGCCAACGGGGGAGCATTGGGTAGCAGGACATGGGACCTAACCCTAGGGCAGCAGGCTCTCATTTGGGGACAGGTTTGCGCCAGCCCAGAGTGTGCCCGTCGCTGGCGGCTTCTGCACTTGAGGGCTCTGTTGAGTGAGGAAGGGCGTGAGCCTGGCAGGGCTGTCGCCTTGGGGCTAACGCCAGGGGCCCGAGATGGCTGTGTGGAGCAGGTGCACCATAGGGCCTGCTGGGTGGCTTCCCCTCCGTTCTGGCCGGGGGTATCACAGCTGGGCCACGGTATTATTTTTGGAAGTCGGGGACACCAGTGACGGGAGGGGAGACCAGCGCATGTAGGTCCCCCGCCCCCAACCTGCAGCAGGTCCAGGCTGTGGGAGGAAAGGTTCCCAGTCGGTCGCCATCTTAGCTCCCTGAATCCTCTGAAGGGGTTTCTTTGGAGGTTATTTTTATAAACCATAAAACAGGTTATGCCCATCTCTCGTTCCCTTTTGGTTTTCTCTTGGTATGAAAAATGTAATTTTCGCTAGTATTCTACAAGTTTGCTATAATTCCCATACTGTTCAGAAATACCTTCAACCACAAACTAAATGATCTCTAAGCAGAGAAGGTGAGCCGGGTGTGGGGGGCACACCCAGAGTCCCAGCAAGTCAGGAGGCTGAGGCAGGAGGATCACAAGTTGGGTGCCAGCCTTAGCAACTTAGTAAAACCCTGTTTAAAAATAAAAAATAAAAGGGCTGAGGGGTGTAGCTTCATGGTAGAGCACCCCCAAGTTTAATTCTCCAGCACTAGAAAAAATAAATAAATAAATAAAAATGAAAATGGAAGGTGAAGCCAAGCCACGATGGGGGCAGAGGACAGTTGGTGTAGACCTGGTTCTGGTTCATCCCTGTCTGGAGCAGGTCCCTTTCCTGGGGGAGTCGATCCGAAGCTAGGTTAGGCAGGACACCCCTCCCTCAGGCGCACCATGGTCCCACTGCAGGGAGCTACTGCCTTTTTCCTCGTAAATACCTCGAGTGACCGGGCAGGACAAGGAAGATGAGATTTCTTTGTTTCTCACTAGATTCCAGGAGAGGAACAGGGAGGGAGCCAGTGCCTGCACTTTCATCCTCCGTCCTCCATTTGATTCCATCTTAGGTGATAATTGTGGGTTTTCTTTTCCTCTTTGGTACTGGGGATTTAACCCAGGGGCATCCTACCTCCCGGCCACACCCCCAGCCCTTTTTGTTTTGTTTTGGTTTGAACCTTAAACCTGCGATCCTCCTGTCTCAGCCTCCCAAGTCTTGGGGTGACAGGTGTGTACCCCCACACTCAGCCAGAAGCTGCTTCTGTTGGTGATCTGAGGCGGAAGGTCCGTGGCTCTCTTTCCAGGAGTGGCATGAGTCGCGGCCATTTCCACTTGCTCCACCCAAGCCATGCCACAGGTCTCTCTGCCATCCGCAGGGGCAGAACAGTGTCCTGGGGGTGAACAGGAAGACTCCTGGGCGGTGGTGGGTGCTGCCCCTGGCCGGTTCTTCCAGCTCCAATTGGAGCTCACGGTGGCATGGTTCCGGTGGCCCACTTCCCAGGGGGTGATTTCTCAGGTCAGTAGGAAGGGCCGCTGGAGCTCCTGAGTTGCCCTCCGCTCCTACTTCCCTGTGGTGCTTCACTGGACATTTTATTACGTGCTTCTAAATTTGCAGACTAATGTTTACAAAGAAGAGACATCTTTACGAGAGCTAGCGAATGATTCCCAGCAATGTTTAGAGATATTCTATAATTTATGTCGAATAATCAGCTCTTTATTCAGCTCCTGTTTTTCTTTCCGGTTGCAAATCTGTGCAGGAAAATTCGAAAGGAACCTGTTCCCTTTCTTGAGAGAAGCCAAGGGTGGACTGGGGGTAGGCAGGAAGGGCTGGTCTGCCCGTGATCACTGGGCCGTCAGCAGGGGGTGAACGCCAGCTGCTGAGTAACTTCGGAGGTGACCTGACCGCTGACCTTGTGTCAGCCCGGCCCCGGTACTGTGCGTGTAAGAGAACCAGGTTACTTTGCCGATTAACGTAGCTGTAACAGAGTGAAAAGTCTTTAATTTTGAGTCAAAGCCCTGAGTTTGAGTCCCAACAAAGCTACTTCTCACTGTGTGACATTGTGGAAGTCTCTTAGCCTCAGCCTCCTCTGGTGTAAAACGTCAGTGGCAAATGGCGCCCAGTGTCTTGGGAGGGTGAACTCCTGCGTGTATGTGGAAGTCCGACTGCTGAAAGAGCTACTCAGATTATTACAGTTGGAAATGTGATTCACATTAGCAGCCCAGTCAGTACACTTTGCTGTACTTTGGATAGTCACTTGTTTTTTAACCTTTTTACCTTTTTTTTTTGGTACTGGAGATTGAACCTGGAGCATTCTACCTCAGAACCACACTCCCAGATTTTTAAAATTTTTATTTAGAATTAGGGGCTTGCTAAGTTGCTAAGGCTGGCCTCGGATCTGCAGTCCTCCTGTCTTAGTGTCTGTGGAATTACAGGCGTGCACCACCACGCCCAGTGTAGTCAGCTACTTTGTAGCTCCTGTTGGAGGCTGACCAGGCCCTGGGCTCTGAGCCCGATGCAGAGGATGTGCAGTGAACAGAAAACATATTACTTACCTTCCTGGCACTTAATCTGGAGAGAAGGCTTCGATTTAGCCACTGATGCTAAAGATTTCAAGCATTTTAGGCTTCTTTTAGAGTAGTTTAAGATGTTGAGTGAATTGATCAGATGCTTCAACCCCCCCCCCCCAAAAAGGAAATCCATCCTTTGACCTCGACTGAGAACCTATAAAGGGAGGATCATATGGAAGATACACCTGGAGTCCCAAGCTGGTTGACTGCGACCCCATGATCAACTTACCACAGCAGGCTTGCCTTCTTCTTGCTGATTTTCTCTACAATCTAAAAAAGATAGAAAAGAAATGGGATAATTTGCAGCTCTTGCTTGTTCATTAGCTTGTAGATATGAACATGAAGTCATTGTGTTTATGTTTTCTTCTTGTTTTGATGGGGAAGGTGGTCTCACTGTGTTGCCCAGTCTGGCCAGGAACTCCTAGGCCCAAGTGATCCTGCCCCGGCCTCCCGAGTCCTTGAGACTGTGGGTGTGCACCACTATTCGGGGCTTATGACGTGACTTTAAAAGTGCTTCAAGATTTTCATAGAAGATACACAGCCGGGTGTGTTGACACCCCTACAACCCCACCACTTGGGAAGCTGAGATAGGAGGATAGCATGTGCGCAGCCTCAGAAACTTAGACCCTGCCTCAAATGAAAAAGTAAAAGGGTTGGGGTGTAGCTACGAGGTAGAACGCCCGTGGGTCCAATCCCCAGGACCAGGGTTTGCCATGAGTGTGTTGTGGTGGGCAGGATCTAGTTTGACTGATGGTTCTGGGTCATTACCTCAAATGGGCTGACCCTGCCCTATTTTTTATTTTTATTTTTGAAACAGGGTCTTACTAGGTTGATGAGAGTCTCATTACTTGCTGAAGCTGTTCTTAAACCTGGGATCCTCCTGTCTCCACCTCCCAAGGACTGAGATTCAGGTGTACCCCACTACCCCCAGATGTATATTCTTGGTTGAGTAAAAATGTATCTAGGTTCTCTTTCATGGAAATTTAAAAACTAAAGAATTTTAGAATAAGTTACTTCTCTTCCTAGTTATAAAAGTAATCGCTATTCTAGAGGACATGAAATAGACCCAAATATCCAGGTACACAATACAGATCAGTTTGTTTTTGTCTTGTAGAGTGATGACAATGGATACTGGCTTACTGCAGCGTTCATCAAATGAAATTTAGGTATCATAACAAAATTAAATCATATGGGTTTTTTTTGTAAATTTATGTAATTATTTAGCAACCTCTTGGTAAATATTGTTGATCAAGCTGATGTCAAGTAGATGAACTACAGTATTCTGTGAAATGGACTTTCCTTAGTGTCTTTAACCACATCCTTGTGGCCATTCCCATTTATTTGCTTTCATAGAGTGCTTGTGGTGAGGTTCTTGATCTTGGACCAGAAAATGTGCGCAGCCTCAGAAACTTAGACCCTGCAAGCCGGAAGTCATGGAGCCATATTCCTCAAACCTCTTTGTACAGTCAGGGTGTCAGAGAACTTTGGTAAGAGGTTTCTCCAGGATAGCTGAATCAGAGCTGTGCATGCCAGGTGAGTTGCTGCTAAATGCTTGGTGAAGTAATTTCTGACTTGGAATAATTTTGTATATAAAAATCCTTTCTTAATGCCAGTGCTCAAAGCCTACCAGTCATGTAGTTTTTCTCCATTATACCTATGAGTTAAGTACAGAATGTTTCTTCTTGAGTTTCAAACAGAGGCTAAAGTGTTGGCATTTCATGCATGTCAGCACAGTGAACGCTGAAGCTGTCTAGTCAACTTTCTCGCTGCGTTACCCCAAAAGACCCAACCGCACAACCTAGAGGAAGGGAGATTTATTTGCTCACAGTTTCTTGAAGATTCTGGGTTCAGTCCATGCGAGGCCAGGGTATGGATTTCAGGGCATGTTGGCAGGAAGCAGAGACAGGGAGGAGAGCGCGTGGGCTCTGCTCTCACATTACAGAAGCTGAAAGCAGAGTGAGCAGGGGGAAGAGAGAGCCTGATATAGCCCTCAAGGCCAGGCGCCTCCAGGAACGTCTCCTTAGCAACCAAGCCTGGCTTCAACACTGCTGCCTTGTTTCCATGAGGGCTAGGGAGACATCCTAAATCCAAACCATTACACTCCACCCCTGGCTCCCTCACGGTCATCTCACAATGCAAAATGCATTTGGTCCATTTCCAAGAGTTCCCACAGGCTTAACAGTCCCAAAGTCCAAAGTCTCCTCTGAGACTCAAAGTGAACTCTTGGCTATGAGCCCCTCTAAAAGAAAATAAAAACCAAAATAAAAAGCAAGTTGGAAGCATCCAATCTACAGAGGCACAGAGTAAATATTTGCATTTCAACAGGGAGGAACAGGCCCACAGAAAGAAGGAATGGGACCACAATAGTAAATAGTATTGAAACCTAGCAAGGCAAGCATTTAATCCTGCAGCTCTGTTTCTGGCATCCAGGGCACCTGATGGTGAGATGTGATCTCCAAGGGGGCTGAGCAGTCCCACCCCTGTGCCCTGGGTGATTGCAATGGGTGGGATCCTGGCTCTTCCAATGGCTCCATGACTTCTGGCTGGCAGCCTTTCCTTGTGGTTTTTCCACGTTTCTGGCATTTCTAAATCTCAATTTTTCTTCTTTACAAATTTGGCTTTACCCTCAAAAGTTCACAAATTGCCCCATTTGGGCCTGCTTTGCTTCTCAGGCCTTCCTTTGAAATCTGGGGCGCGGGGAGAAGGACGACTCCATGACTCCCTTTTTCAGCAAAACCAGCATTATGTGATCACCAAAATTGACCACCAGCAGGAAAGATAGTCATGACCTTTTCAATCACTGCTGCTGGGCCTGTTTCAGTCATAGCCACCACTGCTGGGCCCTTATTGCCCTGGTTGTGCACTTGGACTTGAACTGCTGGACCACATTTCTTTCTTCGTTCCTAAGCAAAGCATTCGAGCTCCCTTCAGCCATCGTGCTTTCTTTCACAGCTCCATCTCTCCAAGCCACAGCTTTACACATGCTTTATGGCCAAACAGCGAGTCTGTAGAGTCCTCTGCTTTGCTTTCCACTCCAGAAATTTGGTGTACAAGCCGCTGAATGTGGACATCAGTACCCATATAATGCAGTTTGGACACTTTGCTGTTTCCTCTGCCAGCTGAATCAGTCCATCGTCTTTAAATTTGGCCTCACACAGTTTCAGGACACAGGCAAAATCCCAATAAGTTCTTTGCCAGAATATAACACATGTTACATTCCGTTTTCCTATGGAGTCCTCTTTGTCCTCAAGAATCTCCTGAGTGCAATCTCTACTCTCCGCCTTTCTAGCTACACTCTGACTCTTTAAACTCCTCACAAAGCAGTTCCAAAGACTCACAATGTACCTGGTCAGACTTAGAAATAGCAGCGACCCCACTCCTGGTACAATTTCTATTTCAATCAACATTCTCACTGCTATAATCCAAAAGACCAGACCACACAATTTTGAGGAAGGAAGATGCATTTGCTCACGGTTTCTTGGAGAGGCCTGGGTCTGTGGATCTTGGGGCATGGTGGTGGGAGGCAGAGAGAGGGAGAAGAGAGCACAGGCTCTCTGCTCGTAACCACAGAGGCCATAAGCAGAGAGAGCAAGCAAGGAGAGGAGAGAGCTTGCTCTAATCCCAAGGCCACATACCCCCAGGGACCCCTCCTTAGCAACCAAGTCCTGATTCCAACATTGCTATCTTGTTTCTGTGAGAACTAGAGGCACATTCTAAATCCAAACCATTACAGAAGAAGCCCTTATGCATATGGTGTGTGTGTGTGTGTGTGTGTATGTGTGTGTGTGTGTGTGTGTGTGTGTGTGTGTGTTTACTGGGATTGATTGAACCCAGAGGCATTCTACCACTGAACTACAACACACCCATCCTTATTTTATGTTTTATTTTGAAACAGGGTCTTCCTTAGTTGCTGAGGCTGGCCTTGAACTTGTGATCCTCCTGTCTCAGCCTCCCCAAGTACTAGAATTACAGGCCTGTGCCACCATGCTTGGCTGCTTATGGCTTTGTTAACTTTTTAAAAGTATCTTCTCTATTTATGTATACAGTGCTCACTTTCTTTCTTTCTAAAGAGCAGTGTGTTCCACACCTACTGTTAAAGGAAGTGGCGGATATGTTTATAAAACTCTGATTGGAAAGATAAAGTGCTTGTGCATCTATTTTTTGCCTTGTATTTATACTTTGAGCCAGTGGGCAATTTGCCTAGAAATAATTGACTTCCCTTGCCCTGCCCTCTCCTCTCCTCTCCTCTCCTCTCCTCTCCTCTCCTCTCCTCTCCTCTCCTCTTCTTGTCTGACCCCTTCAGGTCAGAAATAGATCTCCATAGCATTTGGGCAGTCTTGCTGGTGGACATTATAAAGCCATTAGACTGTGTCAAATTTGTTGCATCCTGCCTTGAGTGGCCTCTCATTCACTTCCATTTCCGAGCTTAAAGCCAAATATACATATTTAC
>PVLC010012614.1:0-43850 GCA_004027655.1 Graphiurus murinus
TTTGAAACCGGGTCTCATTAAGTTGTGGAGTGCCTCACTAGGTAGCTGAGGCTGGCCGCGAACCCGGATCCTCCGGTCTCAGCCTCCCGAATGCTGGGATTACAAGCGTGTGTCACCACGCCCGCCTCCTCATTTCTTCTGATAGTGAAGGAGGTTAAGGAAGAGAAAATTTTGGGGGGGGGGGAATGAACCCAGAGGCATTCTATCTTCGAGCTACATCCCCAGCCCAATTTTATTTCTTATTTAGAAACAGGGTCTCCCTACATTGATGAGAGTCTCAATACTTACTGAGGCTGTCCTCCAACCTGCCATCCTCCTGTCTCAGCCTCCCAAGTACAAGCATTACAGGTATGTACCACCACACCCCGCCCTAAGAGAGTTTAAAAAGCAAAAAACAAAAAAGAATGAAATGGCCAAGAAATGGTGGTGCACACCTGTAATCTCGGTACATGGGAAGCTGAGACAGGAGGATCTCAAGTTTGAGGACAGCATTAGCAATGTAGCAAGACCCTCAGCAATTTATTGAGACCCTGTTTCAAAACAAAACAAAACAAAACAAAAAACTGAGGGTGTAGCTCAGAGATCAAATGCCCTTGGATTCAATCCCTAGTACCATACACACACACACACACACACACACAGAGAGAGAGAGAGAGAGAGAGAGAGAGAGAGAGAGAGAGAGAGAGAGAGAGAGAGAGCGAGTTGGGACCTAGAGGGCTAAATTTTCTGCATGAGGTAAATTTAGTGCATTTTAATTCACAGAACTAAGAGTCTGTACCAATCAATAGCTTACTTGCTCATACTACTCATTTAATCCTCACCACCATTTGAAGGAGATGTTTTCATGGGGCAGATGTGATAGAGCCACTTTATCACACAGGGTATGGTTTTGTTGAGTTGAGCTCTCTATCCATCCAGCCACTTGGACAATCAACGAGTCGTCAGAACTTATGTAGCTTCACCTAAAATTTCAATCCTAACTGGGCGTGGTGGCGCACGCTTGTAATCCCAGTACTTGGGAGGCTGACACAGGAGGATCCGGGTTCGCGACCAGCCTCGGCTACTTAGTGAGGCCCTCCACAACTTAGTGAGACCCTGTTTCAAAATAAAGAGTAAAAATTAGGGCTGGGGATGTAGCTCAGAGGTAGAATGCCACTGTACCCAGTACCGCAAATAATAATAATAATAATAATAATAATAATAATAAAAAATATCAGTCCTATCCAAGATCTGAAAGTAGACATATGGATGTCAGACTCTTCCTATCACACAAGTTAAAAAAACATGGGGCTTGAGTTCAATTCTAGATTTCTGACTCTAAAGCCCTATGCTCTTAGTGATTGTCTTTCTAGAAATCAGGGTGCTGGAGGGTAGAATTAAATGTATTTTCTAGTATATTAACATTATATCAACCACTTGTAGATTTTTACCTAGAAGTGCAGTAAATATATTTCCTAGACTAACACTCTAGTTAAGATTCTATTTTTTTTTTACTGTAGTAAAATACACATTCCATAAAGTTTATCATTTTAAGTATACAGTTCATGACACTGAGTAAAAAAAGTTTTGTTTGTTTGTTTGTTTTTGAAAACTACCTCTGAACTAAACTCCCAACCTATAAAAAATTTTTTTTTCCAAAAAAATTGAGACAGGGCTTTGCTAAGTTCCTAAGGTTAGCCTCAAACCTATGATTCTCCTGTTTCCGTCTCCCAAATACTAGGATTACAGACATGCACCACCATGCCTGGGACATGAGTACATTCGTACTGTTGTACAACCATTACCATCCATTTTTAGCATTTTTGCATCTTACAAAACTGAAACCCCATTCCCATCAAACAACATTAACTTGCTGTTCTCTCATTCCCCCAGCCTCGGCAATCACTACTCTACTTTCTGTCTCTCAACTTGACTACGCTGGGTACCTCATCTAAGTGGAATCATACAGTATTTCTCCTTCTATCTCTGGCTTATTTCACTTGACACACTATCTTAAAGTTCATCCATGTAAGAATATCCTTCTCTTTAAGGATATGTATTTTACTGCATTTTGTTTATGTAGTCATCTATTGTCTTACACTATTCAAGCTACCATAACAAAATGCCGTAGACTTGGTAGGTTATATACAACAGAAGTTTATTTCCCACTGTTCTGGAGGTTGGGAAGTCCATGATCAAGGCACCAGTACATTTGGTGTCTGGAGAGGTCTCACTTTCTAGTTCACAGCTAGCACCTCCTTGCTGGGTCCTCACAAGATAAAGGGCCTTTTCTCCCTATTTCTTTCTTTTTTTATCTTCCTTCCTTCCTTCCTCCCTCCCTTCTTTCCTTCCTTTCTTTTCTCCCTTTTATAAGGGCACTAATCCCATTTATGACTTAATCACTTTCCAAAGCAACTATCTGACTACCTCTTACCTTCTGTTTGTAGCTGTGTGTGTGTATGTGTGTGTGTGTGTGTGTGTGTGTGTGTGTGTGTGTGTGTGTGGTACTGGGGTTGAATGCAGGGACACTCTACCTCCAAGCTATACTCTCAGCTCTATTTTTAATTTTTATTTTGAAACAGTCTTGCTATGTTAATGAGTCTCACTACTTGCTGAGGCTGTCCTTGAACCTGTGATCCTCCTGTCTCAGCCTCCCAAGTACTGGGCATAGAGGCATGTACCACCACACCCAGCTACCTCCTACCTTCTAACACCATCTAAAGAGGTTAGTTAGACTTCAACATGTGAATAGTGGGAGTGACCAAAACATTCAGGCCATAGCATTTGTCAATGGACACTTAGATTGCTTCCATCATTTGACTATCGTGAATAAATCTGCTATGAACAGGAGTGTACAAATATCTGTTTTAGTTCCTACTTTCAATTCTTTTGAATGTGTTCCTAAAGTTGAATTGCTAGGTTATATGGTAAATCTATGCTTAAATTTTTAAGGAATTGCTATATTATTTTCTATACCATTGTACCATTTGCATTACCACAGATTTTATTTGGGAGGGGGTACTGGGGATTGAACCCAGGGGCATTCTACCTCCTACCTACACCCCCATCCCTATTTTTTATTCTTTATTTTGAAACAGAGTCTCACTGAGTTGCAGAGGGCCTCACTAAGTAGCTGAAGCTGGTCAAGAACCCGAGATATTCCTGCCTCATTCTCCCAAGTACTGAGATTACAAGCACGTGCCACCATGCCTGGCTTAGTTTTTTTTTTTTTTTTAACAAAAAAGTGTAACTAAGCTAGGCATGGTGACACATGCCTTTAATCCCAGTACTTGGGAGGCTGAGAAGGAGGATTGCAGGTTTACAGCCAGCCTCAGCCACTTAAGAGACCCTGTTTCAAAATAAAAAATAAAAAGGGCTGGGCTCAGAGGTAGAATAACCCTGGGTTCAATCTCCAGGACCCCCCCCCCCAAAAAAGTATAACTAAAATAATAGCTGATGAATAAAGTAAAAATGAGCAATGCAGGCAATTAGCTCATCATTAGGGACTCAGAAGGGCCTCTGAAGTGTGTTAGTACAAGTATTCATTGTGTATTTGAAGATAATGCTTAGTTTTTGGATGATTATTAGATTACCCTTTAGCAAACATTGATTAAAGGTTTAGTAGGTACCCAGCATAACACTATACAATGCGCAAAAGCAAAAGAAAATTATCCATCCTTTTCTGGAAGTCTTCTCCTTAACTACCATATACAGCCTTAAACACAGCAACCTGTTGCTTTACCTTGATGGAAAGACCACATATTTCAATTATTTTACTTCCTGCCAATCTCCATGGGAAAGATAAACTCGTTTTTAAAATGGTGTGGGTTGGTAAATATTTGCAATTAGAGTCTTTATGAGGTCACCACAGCAGTTATAAAAACAAAACAATTTAAATATAATTGTGGATCCTGACAGAAACCTGACATCTAGCCATGTCCGCCTACGTTAGGTGAGTTAATTGTCTTGCACAGCATTGGCTGAATTCAGAGGTTATACAACTCTGAGGTACAAAAAAACGAATGTTTACACAAAAATGGTTTCTCCATTGAGAAATGCCAAGTACTCCTAAATGATGGAGAGGGCAGGTGGCAAACAGGTGCACGATGACAAGGAAGGGGGCCCTTCCAAAGTGCAGGGAAGGGTTTGAAGTCTGAGGAGGAAGGACTCTGGGTCCTTGGAGGATATATTTCTCATGAAATATATTTCAGGTGGTCCTTGACCATACTTTCATTGATACCCCCAGCAAACCTGGGCTTCCCTTGAAAAATGCAGGTGGAGCAGGGGTATAAAGCAAGAGAAGGGAAGAAACAGGACAAGATAAGGAATTTTCCCTTCCCCTTAGTCCTTAACTTTCCAGTTCACCTCAAGTTGTCAAACATTTATGGAGTGTTTATTGTATATTGGTCATTATTCATTGCACTGGAGACACAAACAAATTAAACCTAGACTTTACTTCAAGGTATCCAAAATCCAGCTTAAGAGTTTATTGGTGCATGTCTTTATTTGTTTATACTATAGAAAACTTTGCAGATGGGATGAGATATTTTATAATGCTAAAATCATGTTTTACTCAGTAAGAAGAAGGTCGTAACTCGGAGCCCTTCAGAACTTTTTCATGCCCGGGATTACTGTAAACAGTTCACCCCAGCTGGACCAGCCTCTGTTTTTCCCAGAGAGACCACACTATTTTTAGCTTAGATTGGATAAATCTTCCTGCACCACTCTTTGCCAAGGTCCCAGCTGCTCCATGTTTGCTTACTTCAATATTTTATTAACCCCTATTTAGCATTTCAAAAAGCTCCAGAATTTCCCATTTATTCTTCACAGGATTGCAAATGAATAGAGTGATCCCATAGGCATCGAAGTTGGCTGCGTTCACTCAACAGTTGCATTTCCTGAATGTACACATGCCAGGTCTTTAGAATACACTGGTGAACTCAATAGGCAAAAGTTTCTGCCTTCACAGAACACAGAGTCCAGCGCATTCACATAAGAAAATATAAGAAGTTGGGGGCTCAAAAAAGATATATGTTTTTCTTTTATGTAAAATAAGTTGAGATTTAGTCAGCTTAGGGCTCCTTTGGTGGCTCCATTGTCACTCAGGATCTTGACTCCTTGATTATTCCTCCTTTCTCAGCCCTGTCCCCTGGTTTCTACCCCAACATGGGAAAACTGCTTTTATAATCTGTCGGCCATCTTGTCCACACTCTAGGCAAAAGGAAGAAGGGAAATGTTAGAAAAGGGTACATCTGTGTGCTGAGTCAGCTCTTTTAAATTAGCTCACCCAACCATGCTCACTTATAAGAAGAGTCATCTGTAAGGAAAGCTGGGACCTATAGCTTTAACCCAGGCACACATCTGCAAGCAACAGCTTAGGGGATTTATGTCCAGGAAAGAATGGATATTGTATTTGCAACAGCCCTTGACATGGAGTCTTAATTTTAGTCTATACACAGGATATATAGGCATGTGCATGTCTAGACAGATAGATAGACAAATAGATCTATCTGTATAGTGAGAAGCTTAAGACAAAATATTAGACTTCTACCCATTGTTAAATTTTTAAAGTGCGGATTATTTCATCTAAAGAGTTATTGTTTAGCCGGGTGTGGTGGGGCATGCTTGTAATCCCAGTATTTGGGAGGCTGAGACCAGAGAATCCGGGTTCAAGGCCAGTCTCAGCTCCTTAGTGAGGCCCTCCACAACTTAGTGAGACTCTGTTTCTAAATAAAGAATAAAAAATAGGGCTGGGGCTGTAGCTTGGAGGTAGAATGCCCCCGGTTCCATTCCCAGTACTGGAAAAAAAAAAAAAGAAAGAAAGTTATTGTTTAGAGTGTGAGCTATAGACTGTCATTCAGTTCACTGAGTGAAATTTACTATTCTTTTTTTTTTTTTTTGGTCCATGTGTGTGTAGTACTGGGGTATTCTACCTCTGAGCTACAACCCCACGTTTGTTTTCAAACAGGTTCCCACTAAGTTTCTGAGAACCTCACTATGTTATTTAGGTTGGTCTCAAACCTTCATCCTCCTGTCTCAGCCTCCCAGATACTGGGATTACAGGTGTGTGCTACCACGCCCAGCCTGCCTACTCTTCTTAAACAAGAGAGAATAAGTACTTGTTTGTGAGGTCCTCTTTTGATTCAGTGAAGATGGTGTCCTGAATTCTTGGCCTCTTCTTAGAGATCTGTTTGGGGTCTTCTTGGAGCTGACTGTTGGAGGTATGAGTGCAGTCAATGTCTCCCTTCTTATCCCCTTGGACAGAATACCCAGACCCAAGACTGGACAAGAGCTGCAGCTGAGAAGTGGTGGGTGCAATGCTGGGAACTCTGGGTATTAGAAATAAATTTCCACTGTGTCATAAGGAAAAATACATGGTTGAAAGTGACTCAGCAAGGCGATTTTGATTTTTGCAAAAAAGGGATCCTGCCACCAATGTACTCAGGTGCACAGGAATAAAATGGCAGAAACCAGCTGGATCTTTTATTTCCAACTGGAGGCTTCTGTGTTGTACTCCTATTGGTGGGAGCCTTAGCTGCACAATCTTTACACCATTGGCTGAAGGGGATGCCAGGGGAGGTGTTGGCACTTGGAATTTCCAGGAAATGCTAACATTACCACACACAAGGTTACACACTTGCATTTATGTCAAGCTTTTCCTTTGGTAGAAAAGATCTATTTATATTCTCATATGGACACCTGTGTTAAACCCAATGTTGGATGAGTTGTGAAGGAGCTGACTTCTGTTCTCAGTTTCCTAATCTGTAAAATGAAGTAGATTAAATTCAATTACTGCCATAGCAGTTTATTTGTTAATCATTAACATCTGAAAAATTTTCTGAATTTTTAGTATTTATAAGTGTGTGTGTGTGTGTGTGTGTGTGTGTGTGTGTTAGAAACAATTTGAAGACAGTACCTGCATGTCAACAAAAGTAACAGCATATTTTCCAGTTGTCCTAACAAGGAGGAAATTTCATTCATAGTATATTAGTCTCTTTGGGCTCCCATAAAACAATGCCACAGCTTAGGTGGCTTGAACAATGAACATTTATTTTCTCACAGTTTTGGAAGCTAGGAGTCTGTAATCCAGGTGCCTACAAATGTGGTTTCTAGTGGAGGGTCTTCTGCCTTGTGAATGGCCTTCTCACATGGCCTTTCCAGGTGAGGGATGTGGTGCCTGGCCTAGGGTAGGAAAAGGGATAGCATCAATTATCAAAAGGAAAGGGTAGGTGAGATAAGGGGGAGGCAAATTGGAGACAGATAGGCAGTAGCTCTGAATTTAAAACTCCATGGTTGAACCGGGCATGGTGGGGCACGCTTGTAATCCCAGCATTTGGGAGGCTGAGACCGGAGGATGCGGGTTCTTGGCCAGCCTCAGCTACCTAGTGAGGCCCTCCGCAACTTAGTGAGATCCTGTTTCAAAATGAAGAATAAAAAATAAGGCTGGGGGTATAGCTCAGAGGTAGAATGCCCCTGAGTTCAATCCCCAGTACTGAAAAAAAAAAAAAAAAAACCAAAAAGCAAACAAACAAATAACTCCATGGTCACACCTGCATCTGTTGTCCTGGGCTCAACTTTGACCTCCCTCCAGTTGCTGGGAAGCTGTGGCACCACTGGATTGGAATCCCTGGGGAGCAATGATTGCTGGGGCAGCTTCTAGCTTGCAGTGGGAGGGAGCAAGGACACAGTCCCCGCCCCCCTGAGCACCAATGAAAAAGTGCCTGCACCTTTGAGAAGTCCCTAACCACTTGCTTGCCCTTTTTGCAGTTTCCTATAAAAGAAAGCCCACTTTCATTCAGGGTTGACAGCCACCCCCTCTGTCTCTCTCTTGCCAGCATCTCTGTCTCTCTCTGGCTGGCCAGGCCCTCTGCGAACCTTCGCCAGTTCCTCTGTCAACCTCTGTCTCTCTCTCTCTGCTAGTCCCTCTTCTGAGCTGGTCCATGTTCTTTGAATGTGCCCTCCCCTAAACAAACTGTATGTAGTCCTACTCTGGTCTTGAAATTCATTTCCAGCCCACTTCCACAGCATGGCAAGGGAGAAGGAGAGTACCCTGGTGTCTTTCTCTTCTTATAAGGACACCAGCCCTACTGGATTAAGACCACACCCTCAGGACTTCATTTAACTTTAATCACCTCCATAAAGGCCTTGTCTCCAAATATGATCTCATTGAGAGGTTGGAGCTTTGACATATGAATTTGGTGGGGGGAGGTGAGCACAATTCAGTCCATAACACAGAGAGCACTGTTCTACAGTTTCCTAATAATGAAGCAACATAGTAGATAAGCCACACACACTATATACTAATGTAATGTCTCAACCTCCATATTCAAATTGGTTCATTTAGCTGGCAATAAAGTCAGGCAATTGCTCCAAGCTTTCTCATTTCCCTCATTTCTCTATTTTCTCATTTTCCTGTTCTTGGAAAACAGACAGTCAGTCTTCCTTTCAAAGTACACGTGATCTTAGATCCCAGGCAATTTAACAATTGCTTTTCAATATTTATTGTTTCAGAGTAGAAGTCTACTATAAACAACAATGATAATAACTAATGCATCACTACACTTTTGTCTTTCTGTTTTAGGTAGTTAATCAACTTCAACTTATCAAGAATACAGGAGAGGTAGGAAAGCTGTACTTGACTGAGTGTTTACTCTGCATGTGCTTGGCAGGATGCTAGACCCTTTGCATCATTTGCTCATTAAATGCTCACAGAAGCTCTAAACACTGTTATTACATCCCTTTGCAGATAACGACGTGGGAGTACAGTAACTTGCCCACTGTGGTTCTCAGAGTCAGTGGCGGAGTCTGGATTTACACCCAGACCTGCTTAGTTCCAGAGCCTGTACTTGGTAACACTACTTTGGGTGAAAAAAGAAAATGAATATTTGTAATTTTAAGTAGATTAGGAATTTTCTGTATTGTTAAAAAAACATGAGCTAAAATTATGTGTTAATCTAGAATGATATCGACTGTATATTGTGGGAGTTTTTAATTGATAGTTGCAAGGGATATAAAGTTAAAATTAAAGAAAGCATACTGTGATGAGTAAGTCTTCCTCCAACTGTCTTCTGGTGTCCCCATGCTTCTTCCCAGAGAAACTATGACTCATTTCTTTGTCTTCTTTCTAGAGATATTTTATGAATTTATAAGCAGGACACATAGGCATAAACATGTTTTAAAAACACAAATGGTGATGTATTTTAAGCACTCTTCTGAACTTTGATTTATTGTTTGTTTGTTTTGGGTACTAGAGATAAAACTCAGGGGCATTCTACCTCTGAGCTACACCCTCAGCCCTTTTTACTTTTTATTTTAAAACAGGTTATCACTAAGTTGTTAAGGCTGGCCTCAAACCTGTGATCCTCCTGTCTCAGTCTCCTAAGTACTGGCATTATAGGCCTGTGCCACCACGCCCAGCTTGAGTTTTGCTTTTTGTCACTAAACAATGTACAGTCATCCCTCAGCATTCATAGATGATTTTAGTTCCAGGAAGGCCTGCTGATGCCAAAATCAAAGGATTCTCAAGTTTATTTTTTAAAATGAACTAGTATTTGCCTATAAGCTATGCAGATCCTCCCTTAAACTTGAAATCATCTGTAGATTACCTATAATACCTATTACAATGTAAATGCTATGTTGATGGTTGTTATATGGTGTTGTTTAGAGATGGATGACAAGAAAAAAGTCTGTACATGTTTATTATTATTATCATTACTTTATTATTATTATTATTATTATTATTATTATTATTATTATTATTATTATTATTATTTTGTGGTACTGGGGATGGAACGCAGAGGCAATCTACCTCCGAGCTATATCCCCAGCCCTATTTTTTTGTTCTTTATTTTGAAACAGGGTCTCACTAAGTTGCGGAGGGCCTCACTAGGTAGCTGAGGCTGGCCATGAACCCGGATCCTCTAGTCTCAGCCTCCCAAATGCTGGGATTACAAGCGTGCATGTACACGTTTATTATTGATGCAATTTTTTTCCCCAAATAGTGTTGATAGGAGGTTGGTTGAACAACTTACGGCTTTTGAACCTGTAGATACAGAGGGCTGCCTGCTCCTCTCTGAGAAAGAGGGGACTGAAAAATCAAAGGCTCTAGAGCGAGGAGACTTACTTTTCACTGCCTATTCCTTCAAATAATTTTAACCCTTGATGTGCATTACTTTCTTAAAAATCATAAAGTTTACATGCAAAGAAGCTTCTATATATTCTTCATATTTGGATGAATAGTTCAGAAACAAATACTAAGATTTTTTTTCAGTAGTAAGATTAAATCCAGGGGCATTCTACCTCTAAGCTACACCCCCAGCCCTATTTTTTATTCTTTATTTTGAAACAGGGTCTCACTAAGTTATGGAGGGCCTTGCTAAGTAGCTGAGGCTGACTGCGAACCCCCAATCCACCTGTCTCAGCCTCTCAAGTACTGGGATTACAAGCGTGCACCACCACACCCGGGTAAATGTTAAGATTTTAAAGAAAATACATTCACTATTACTTTGCTTCTCTTTTAATTTTGTGGCATCATCCACTTTCTAGCTCTGGAAAAGCATGACTGTTGTCAACATTTACTCTCAGAAGCTTCGGCTGGGACAAAACTACCTAAAACCAACTCACTTCTAAAAGGAAATGTTATCCTATTGTCTATGAAATGTGAATTTAAGGTTTGGGGTAAAGCTTGGCTACCATCTGGTGGTCTTAGTTTGAATAAAAACAACCATCAATTATAAAGAAAATGTTTTGGTGTGTGGTACTGGGGATTGAATACAGGGGCATTCTACCTTCTAGCTACACCCCCAGCCCTATTTTATTTTTTATTTGGAAACAGGGTCTCACTAAGTTGTGGAGGGCCTCACTAAATTGCTGAGGCTGGCCGCAAACTTGAGATTCTCCTGTCTCAGCTTCCCAAGAACTAGGATTATAAGCACGTGTCACCATGCCTGGATACAATGAAATTTTGTAGAACAAATCTTGGAATTATAATATTAAGAGATTTAAGAAAGTCAGAATACAGCATATTTACTTTACAGAAAGAATACCTAAAATGTTAAAGCACATTGTCTCAAAATATAGGAACTTCTGACACTAAGTCTGTTGCTTTCTCCATTCTAAAACTGCCTTTAAAAAAAGTGTCATTATAAACATTTTATTCATTAAATTTGTCACAGAAAAGGTAATTACCTGTATCATGACCTAAAAAAGGGAGAAAACCAAGTGTGGTGGTACGTGCTTGTAATCCCAGTACTTGGGAGCCTGAGACAGGAGGATCACAGATTAGAGTCCAGCCTCAGTAATTTAGTGAGACTCCCCACAATTTAGTGAGACCTTGTTTCAAAATAAAATAGGCTAGGGGTGAGCCAGGCGTGGTGGCACACGCTTGTAATCCCAGCATTGGGGAGGCTGAGACTGGAGGATCCAGGTTCGTGGCCAGCCTCAGCTACCTAGTGAGGCATTCTGCAATTTAGTGAGACCCTGTTTCAAAATAAAGAATACAAAATAGGGCTGGGGGTATAGCTCGGAGGTAGAATGCCCCTGAGTTCAATCCCCAGTACCACACACACACACAAAATAGGCTGGGGATATAGCTCAGAAATAGAACATCTCTGGGTTCAGTCCCCAATGCCCTACCTTCCACATACACAAAGGGGAGAAAATAAGAAAAGCAATTACATTCTTATAAACTATGATAAATGGCTGCTCTTTCCAAATTTGGAAATAAAATTTTAAGGATGGTTGGAATTTCTGGAAATACTCAATCTTGATAGAAAATATAAAAAAGGACAGAGAGTTCACTTGTGGGATAGGAAGGCGAGACTTCTCTGTGTAGGAGGCAGCATTAAAAAACACCCAGAAAAGCTGTGGGTGTAGGGAACAAAAGAATCTTTCAGAAAAGATATGTAGGCAAATCTGTTACTGAGATGGGGGAGGGGAGATTTCCTTGTTTAACTTCTTGAAAGTTTTCTCTCTCAAAGGTAGTTGAGAGTAATAGCCAATCTTAGTAACTGTGAATATGGTCAACAGCATATATTTGCATAATTCTAAAACTTCCAGTTTACTTAAGAACATTAATTGCCATTAGGATTTGTTTATAATATACCAGACCCCTTTCTTTCTTTCTTTCTTTCTTTCTTTTTTTTTTTTTTTCTGGTGGTACCAGGGATTAAACTCAGTGGCATTCTACCTCTGAGCTACACTCCCAGGCCTATCTTTTTTTTTTTTTTTTTTTTGAAACAGGGTCTTGCTAAATTGCTGAGAGCCTCTCAAGGTTGCTGAGGTTGGCCTCAAACCTGTGATCCTCCTGTCTCAGTGTCCCAATTACTAGGATTACTGGCATGTATCACTATGCCCAGCTTGCACAAGACTTAAACAAAAATTATATTTTAAATAATTTCAGACAGAAAAATTGTAAAAAAAAAAAGTTAAGAAAAGTTATACCCTCATACAGACTCCCAAATGTTAAAATTTTAATCGCATTTGCTCTAGCTGTCCCCCTACTGACTACTGTCTACAATTTTTAAGTGCTTAAGAGTAAATTACAGACATGGTATGCATTTCCTACAAACAAGAATATCGCTTTACATGAATAAACACAAAGTTATGATCAAAATCAGGAAATTAACATAAATACATAGCTATTCGCCACAGACTTTTGTCAGTTGTCCTCCCCTGTCCTTGACACAAAAGAAAGACATCTTTCTGGTGTAGCATCTGAATCCGGCTTGCGTGTTGCTTAGTTATAAAGCGTCTTTAGTGTGCTTTAATCAACAACAATTTCTTGGTCATCATTTGTCTTTCCTTACCTTGATATTTTGGAAGAGTACAGACCAGTTATTTTGTAGAATGTCCCTCAATTTGGGTTTGTTTGATGGTTCTTCATGATCTACCTTCCTTATGCTATGCAGCTCGGTGGAAATCGCACAGAAGTGAAACTATGTTTGTTTGTTTTTTTTCCCCCCCTGGGGTTATTACATCAGCAGCATGTAATGATGAATTGTCCCTTTCCTGGTGACATTTGATCCCTTGGCGAAGGTGGGGTTCTCCAGCTTTCTTCATTATAAAGTTACTCTTGTAACTGATTAAAATATTGCAGGGAGACACTTTAAGACTACATCAATAGTCTTTTTTCTCTTATACTGCCTCCCACTAATTTTAAAACCCATTGACGATTCTTTTTTTTTTTTTTTTCTCGGTACTGGGGATTGAACTCAGGGGCACTCTACCTCCGAGCTACACCCCCAGCCCTATTTTTTATTCTTTATTTTGAAACCAAGTTTCACTAAGTTGCGGAGTGCCTCACTAGGTAGCTGAGGCTGGCCGCGAACCCGGATCCTCTGGTCTCAGCCTCCCGAATGCTGGGATTACAAGCGTGCGCCACCACGCCTGGCTTCCATTGACGATTCTTGCTTAGCACAATTGTTACTCTGGTAACTGCTAAATAATTGTCCTGTGATTCCATTATTTTATTTATTTATTTATTTATTTATTTATTTATTTATTTATTTATTTATTTACTGGGGATTGAACACAGGAGCATTCTACCTCCAAGTTACACCTCCAGTTCTATCTTATTTTTTATTTGGAAAGAGTTTCACAAAGTTGCTGAAAGCCTCACTAAATTGCTGAGGCTAGCTTCAAACCTGCAATCATCCTGTCTCAGTCTCTCAAATACTGGGATTACAGGCATGTGCCACCACACCCAGCCCGTCTTCCTTCCCTCCTTCTTCCTTCCCTCCCTCCCTTTTTCCCTTCCATTTATTTTCCCATACTGGGGATTAAACCCAGGAGTCTTCTACCTCTGGGATACACCCCTAGCCCTATTTTATTATTTTTTTAATTTTGAAACAAGGTCTTACTGTTTACTGAGGACTGCTAAACTGCTGAGGCTGGTCTTGAACTTGCAATCCTCCTATCTTAGCCTCCCAAATACTGACATTAGAGGTGTGTGCCACCACACTCGGCTTCTTCTCTCTTTATTAACAGGAATTCTACTACAAGGAAAAACTGTTTTCTGTCCCAGTATTTATTCCTATCAGCATGATCTTAGAGACTCTCATTTTTGCCAGTAGGTTGTAATCTGTAGCTATCAGTATTTTTATTGGTTCAGATTTCCCTGGGGGGAACCACCTCCGGCAGGTTGCTGTGTCTTTTTGAACATCTTTGTCATCCTTTTGTGCACCTCCTTACTTTTTGGCACAGTCAGATATTTCAGGCTTTAATAATATGTGTTAACATCTTTAAATGAAATACAATCTTATCTTGGGCTTAAAAAAATAAGTGTTTAATTCCAATGAACATTGACAGTTTCATTGTGATTGGAACATTAAGCCAAATGGCTGCACTGTGAAGAAGTGCCTCTTCCCTACACCTTTCACACTTGGTGGCTCCTCCTAGAAAGATGGTTTGGGGATATTTGGGCAGGTCAGGTACTCATGGTGGGTGAGAAGTTTGACCTTCTGGTCTTCTCCATTACTGCAAGTTCAAAGAATGTGAGTGTTCCCATTCTGGTTGTATCAAGTCAGGATAAGGTAGTCTGAATTGGAAGTTAACTTGCCTGCAACACTGAATGATAAAGTCTTCATATTGACACTGACTCAGGGGCTCATAAACCATCTTGTGTCAGCTTTGGATACAAAGCACATAGGCTATGGGTGTAAGTGGAATAGCATCAAGTACATGAGGATCTCAGGTTTCACAAGTGCAAAGGTACTGAAGCAAACAAGCATATGAAATGTCCCCTTGAATATAAACTTCTAGGATGGTTGAACTATTGCAGTCTATATATTTATAGGCTAGCAAAAATGGAGTGCATAACTGAAAACCAATTCTCAGCCTTAATCTATAAATTTGATGGGAAGAATTGAACCTGCTGATTCTGGAGCCCATACTCATAACCATATTGACATGTGAGTAATTCAGTTCTCCTGATCTCCTCTGGGTCCAGGAGGAATATGCCATGTGCTACTGTTAGCTATAGGATGTCCCCTGAAGAGCTTATGTACTAATGTTCAGAGTTAATGTAATTAAGTCATAAAAGTGGTAGTCTCATCAGTGTGCAAATCCATTGTGGATTTACTGGGTGGTAACCTAGGCAGACAGGGTATGGTTAGAGAAAGTGGCTCCCTGCGGGTGTGACCTTAGGGATTATGCTTCTGTCTTTGAATCTCCCTGCTTGCTTGCTGTCTCTGGCTTCTACCTTCCATGATGTGAAAGCAGAGCTCTCTCCCTCTCTCTGCTTCCCAACACCATGCCCTGAGTGAGCTCCACAGACCCCAATCTCATACGGACTGAAACTCTGAAATCTCCAAAAACTGTGAGCAAATAAATCTCCCTTCCTCTAAGCTGTGTGTTCAGTTGTTTTGGATTATTTCAGTGAGAATGTTGACCAGGACACCATATAATTCTTTTTTTTTAGTGCTCAGGATTGAACCCAGGCCTCGAACATACTAGGCAAGTGCTCTACCACTAAGCTACATCCCCAACCCTTTTTATTTTTTTATTTCGAGACAGTTGAATTTTCCAGGCCAGCTTCAAACTTGCCATCATCCTGCCTTAGCCTCCCAAGTAGCTGGGATTACAGGCTTGTGCCATGGTACCCAGCAGATACCATGCAATAATTCTTCCTCCTCCTCCTCTTTTTTTTTCTTCATATTGGAGATTGAAGCCAAGGGTGTTCTACCTCTGAGATACACACTCAGCTGGATTTTATGTTTTGTTTTCTTGCTAAGTTACTGTGCTATCCTCCTGTCTCAGCCTCCCACATACTGGGATTACAGGTGTGTGCTGTTGTACCCTGCCATGCAGCTTTTAGGCTTTCAATTAAGGTGTCAACACTGCACAAATGATACCCCTCTTTGAACATCCTAAAAATCCTATCTTGGGACTGGAGATGTAGCTCAATGTGAGAGTACTTTCCTAGCATGTGTGAGTACCTCGGTTCAATCTCCAACACTGTAATTAAAAAAAAAAATCCCAGCTTTACTGGTGCTTCTTGTCCCTTTAGCTACCAATGTCTGCTTCCACTGCCCAAGTCTCTGACAGTACTGTGCACTTTTCCTCAAATGTATTTTTCATCTATAGGTGTGCTTTAACTAGCATCTGAGAATCACTTAAAGTACCTTGTTAAAGTGCAGATTTCCAATCCACCCCCTGGGATTTTTGAATGAAAAGGCCTATGGTGTATCCTAAGGATTTACACTACAAAGGTCCCCAGTCACCCAGGCAGATTCTGAGACAAGAATGCTGCCTGGGTGATGAGGCATACATACCTGATCAGCTTCACAAGAGAGGGTAAAAATTGGGGGCTTGTGTGGTTTGGGAGCGAGGAGTGGCATACATACCAGCCTGCTTCTACACATCTATGTTATTACTGTCAGTGGTTATGAATTAATGATTGATGTCATTTATTACTGTTCATTAACAGTATGTCAAGACAATTTATTAACATATTAGTTTGTGTTGTGTTATAGTTTTCCTTTTCCTTCATTCTAATTAAGTAGCCAGACCCTTTGTGATCCCTGGCTTCAGGGTCCTTGAAGGACTGACATAGAAGCTGCTCAAAACCTTTGGTGAAAGCCTAAACTGACCAGAATTCTGATGTATCCTTGGGGTGGGAGAGGCAGGAGAAGCCCATGTGATGGCAGTGATAGAGAGGAGGTCAAGAGGGGACAGTCCAGAGTATGGAGAAGTGACAGTGATGTGGCCTGGCTCCTTTGTAGAAATGGTTTCATGGGGGCTTAAGTAATGGGAGCCCATCTCCTCAATAAAGCTTTGAATCTTCCTGTATCCAAGCATGGCATGGAATTATATGTTCACATGCCCAGACTTGCACAGGGAGCTATCAAAAGATCAGCAACTCTACCATCTGCTAGGCACTTCTTAGGCCCTGGAGAGCGAACAAAACTATGATCCTGCCTTTGTGGACTTTATATGCTAGTGTCAGAGCCCAACATGGCCTTTGTGAGCACCAGAAAGCCCAAACAAGAGCAAATTGCATTTCCTAATAGCCAGGGTAGATAGATATTTAACTTGCTTGAAGAAAATGAAGTCTCCATTTCTTTCTTTCTTTTTTTTTTTTTTTTTTTTTTTGTGGTGCTTGAGATAGAGCTCAGGAGCATTCTACCTCTGAGCTACTCAGCCCTATTTTATTATTTTTAAACAAGGCCTCACTAAGTTGCTGATGCTGGCTTTGAACCTAGGATCCTCCTGTCTCAACTTCCCAAGTACTGAGATTACAGGTATGGGCTACATGCCTGGCTTAAAGTCTCCATTTCTACCATACTTGAGTTTGTGCCAGCAAAGCTTGCCTGCTATCATAGTAATGGCTGCCATTTTTTTTCTTCTTTTTTTAGTCTATTCTAATCTTTTGAGACTGGACCATATCTTAACCCTTTTGAATCCAAAGAACATAGCACTGTGCTTGGTATATAGTTAAGGGGATCATGTGACTTGCTTCTGCTTGTTGACCCAGCTTTATTTTAATTTAATTTTTTGGTGGTATGGAGGATTGAACCCAGGGTCATTCTACCTCTGAGCTACACCCCAGCACCCCACTCACCCACAGCCATTTTAACATTTTTTTTGAAACAGGGTCAACTTTTTTTTTTTTTTTGCGGTACTGGGGATTGAACTCAGGGGCATTCTACCTCTGAGCTATAACCCCAGCCCTATTTTTTATTCTTTATTTTGAAACAGGGTCTCACCAAGTTGCGGAGTGCCTCACTAGGTAGCTGAGGCTGGCCGTGAACCTGGATCCTCCAGTCTCAGTCTCCCATATGCTGGAATTACAAGTGTGCGCCACCAGGCCGGGCAAGGGTCAAACTTTTAAAATCTCAGCTTGAGGCTAGCTTTGAACCTGAGATCCTCCTCTCTCAGCCTAGCAAGTACTGGGATTACAGGCCTGAGCTACCACACCTGGCTCAGACTCAGCTTAATTATTAACTATACCCTCTTTCACTGTCAAAAGTGTTTGATTTGGGAGATAAATTATATTGTCATCCTCCACACAGTACATGCTTGGCAAATGTTTGAAAGAATGAATTAATAAACCTTAGTTTTCCTTAACCAGCCCCCGGGATCTGAGTTCACATATATATATATATATATATATATATATATATATATATATATGGGTATATACTATAAAATTTCATTATGCATTTCTCTGCATATTAAGTGACTTAACATTGTTTCAAGTCACCTTGTCAACACAGCACTCAATTGCCTATTGGTCTCGCTAAATGGTATCAGTTTGCTGAAATTGTCTCATTCGATAATCATCGGGAAACTTTTCTGATGTATTCTTTCTAAAGCTCAAAGAATTAATAAAAACGAGGTAGCCTTGCGGCGGAGGCTGAAATGCAGCAATAAAAACTGTCGGGCGTTATGACCTAGCCCTAGATCACTCCCCAGTTAGGTCTAGATCCTTTAAGCCGGTGCAAATCAGATTTGCTTTGCCCCAAACAAAAATGGTCTCTGGCGGCGTCAACGCCCTTTCATCTGCGGACCAATCGGAATCTAGGATTCAGGGTCCCGGTGTTCTCACTTCCGCCTGCTCTTCCTGGACCTGTAACTTCGCTTTGCGAGACGCCTCCGTTCGCTCCCCGCTGGGCACTGTCTCCGCGGCCCGGGCAGCGAGCGGGAGGCTGCAGGCGGGATGAGCGTGGCGCGGGCGCTGCGGGTGCCCGGCCGCCACGGCTACGCCGCCGAGTTCTCCCCGTACCTGCCGGGCCGCCTGGCCTGCGCCGCCGCGCAGAACTACGGCATCACCGGTGAGGCCGGGGTGGGACTGGCGCCGGCCGAGCGCCTCCGAGAGTAGAGTAGACGGTGCCGCCAGCCAACGCCAGGGGGAAGCAGAGGGACCCGCCGGCTCCGCTCTCCCGGCTTGCGAAGCCTAGGGACGCTGGACGCGGTGTCGGTCATCTTTGCCACTTCCAGTGTGAAGAGGTCTAGTAGCCCAGGTCCTTGTACCTGAAGATCGCATTGTCACAGTTCCGCCACACACACACACACGCCCAGGTAGACGACCGGTGCGGATAGCGGGCTGAACCTGTGTGGCCCTTCTGACCGGTCCGACCAGCCCAGCAGCTCTTGGAGAAGTCTGCAGGGTCCCACCCCAGTGCCTGCTGACTGGGCCACACTTCCCCACAGTCTGGATGCGAGCACTGAGCGGAAACGCGCGGGTTAGAAGGATGCACATGCACGTGAACCGATGCTTGGCGTTTCCCAGCTAATGCTAACTTGAAATGTATCAAGTTCTGTCTTCACCTTTTGTTGTCTCCCGGGAAATGCATACATTGGCAAGCATTTGTTAAAGGCTCGAGGTAACTGTGATTGGCCATGGACTAGATGGACAGGTGTGGGTCTGTTCTGGATATCACTTTCTTTTGATTCATGCCCCACTGTGGTTTACACACTAGAAGAGTATGTAGCAACTCATGACTTAATGTCATTGAGCCATAGTAATTGTTGTTTAGGCCTACAGTCGAAAATAAAAAAGTGATTTCTCAATCTCAGAGGGAGAGAAATGATTGTTTTCTTATATTCTCACCGTTGGCTCTTAGTGCTGGCGCATTCACTTTTATATCTCTTGCCCACCAACTAGGTAGGTAGAAAACGCTTATAAGTTTGAAATATTACTTTAAATCTTTTGCAGAAACTCCTTAAGAAGAATTGGCATTAAAAAAAAAAATGGAGCCCCCTCCCCACCCTTTGATGTTTATAAAGATAAGGATAACTTTTTTGTTTGTTTTGGTACTGGGGATGGGATTCTGGGAATTACACCTCTGAGCCACACTCCCAGCCTTTTTTATTATTTGTTTTGAAACAAGATCTCACTAAGTTGCCCAGGCTGGCCTCTAACCTGTGATCCTCCTGTTTCAGCTTCCCAAGTACCGGGATTATAGGCATATACCACTGTGCCCAGCTGATAAATACAACTTTTTAAAATACATACTTTTTTAGTAAAATAATTCATTGCTGCTAGACAACTGATACTAATATTGTTCTCAGCACTTTACCACCAAGTATTTGGTATTTCCACATTCATATTTTAAAATTGTATGTTAAATGTATTTTGCATTTATTGGCAAGGCAGGGTGACTTAGTAGAAGCACCAAAGCCCCTGGGATCTGTAAGCCTGAGGTTTCTCATCTGTCAGTAGGAATGACAACAATCTATCTGGGAGATTTGTGTGCCTGGCACCTTGCCTGGTCTGAGGAGGCGCTCAAGTATCTCTCCCCATTGTTAGTGCTGTCTGGATTCTGACTACAAGTGAAAAGGTAATTTGAATATTCAGCGATTGAAGCACAATATGAAAAACATGAGTAGCACAATTCTAATCCTTTTGTACACATGGTCCCAATAACTAGGGAGAAATTTGTGGTAGTAAAATCAGGTACTCAGTACTTGATACTTCCTTGATAGATGTTTACCTGGCAGGTTCAACTGCATGACCTTGACTTTTTTTCTCTTTAGGCTGTGGAACCCTACTAATATTGGATCAACATGAATCTGGGCTTATAATTTTTAGAAGGTAAAGTGGCTCTAATTATTAAACATGTATATTCTCTGTTTCTTTTATTTATTTATTTTTTGGGGAGGTACTGGGGATTGAACTCAGGGGCATTCTACCTCTGAGCTATACCCCCAGCCCTATTTTTTATTCTTTATTTTGAAACCGAGTCTCACTAAGTTGTGGAGTGCCTCACTAGGTAGCTGAGGCTGGCCACGAACCCGGATCCTCTGGTCTCAGCCTCCCGAATGCTGGGATTACAAGTGTGCGCCACCACACCCGGCTCTCTTTTACTTTTAAAACTGTAATTAGGTTTTGAGTCTTTGTTTGTGGTACTGGAGATTGAACCCAGGAGCACTTTACCACTGAGCTACATCCCTAGCCCTTTTAAATTTTGTTTTGTAACAGTGTCTAAGTTGCTGAGTCTAACCTTAAACTTGGAATCCTCCTGCCCCAACTTTCTGAGTTGCTGGGATTACTGGCATGTGCCATTGTTCCCATCTGGTTTTGAGTCTTTGTGTGTGTGTGTGTGTGTGGTACTGGGGATTGAACCATCTAGGGGCCTTCTACCTCTGAGCTATGTCCCAGCCCTGTTTTATTTTGAAACAGGGTCTCAATAAGTTGTGAGGGGCCTCACTAAGTTGCTGAGGCTGGCTGCGAACCTGCAATCCACTTGTTTCAGCCTCTTAAGTACTGGGATTACAAGCATGTGCCACCACACCTAGCTTTTTGGGTCTCTTTAATCAATAAGATGTTTTCTTTTTCTTTCTTGTTTTTGGTACTGGGTATTGAATCCAAGGGCATTTTACTTATGAGCTACACCTCCAGCCCTTTTCATTTTTTATTTTGAATCAGTCTCACTAAGTTAATGAAGCTGACTTCAAACTTCCAATCTTCCTGTCTCTACCTCCCAGGTACTGGGATTACAGGTGTACACCACCATGCCTGCTAATAAGATGTTGTAATTTGCAATATAAAAGGAACTTTAGCATTGAATAGTATAGACATTATTTTTGTCATTAAGATTTTGCCCCATTTCTTTTAAAGCTTATTCTTTAATCTTCTATTTACAAATTATAAAATGTAAACTAAAACAAAGTGAGCTAGTTAGTATACCACATGATGCTACCTGTCTTTGCTGTTTTATTATAGTTTAGCCTCATGCAGCCAGGAGCTAAGTCTCCATCTCATGAATTATCCCATGCCTTTCTTTCCATGTTTGACTTTCATGTGTGACTATTGGACTCAGTTCTTCCATGAGGGCCAGTCAAAGTAGAGAAAAGATCAGAAACTCTGTCAGAAAAAAACTACCTCTTTACAGCCCAGATGAAAGATGTATGGGCCAAGTTGAATTATTGGTCTAAATTATTGGTCTAAATAGTATTTTGAATTGCTTGCTGGCCCATCCTATATGTCACAAAAAACAGTGAGTACCTATGTATGGCAGCATGCCCGCATGTAAATAGTTGCAATATTAGTAGTTGGAAGACCTAATTTTAATCCAGCTTTGCAGTTTTCTGCTTGTATTACCTGGTCTATTCCTTTAGCCTTTCTGAACTTGTTTCTGTGTCTCTCAAAACCTGTTTTACTTACCTCTCATAGTTGTGAAGATCATGATGTAATATATGTTAAGAGATGTGATAAACTGGGGCTGGGGATGTAGCTCAATGGCAGAGCAGTTGCCGTGTCAGGCCCTGGGTTCAATCTCCAGCACCACCAAAAAAATATATGATGAACTAAGAAAAAGCCACATATCTTTAGAATTTCAGTTGCCTATGTAAGCTTTTGTTTTCTTTTGTTTTAATTATTCTTGTGTAGCTTTGACTGGAATGATGGATTGTTTGACGTGACTTGGAGTGAGAACAATGAACACGTCCTGGTCACCTGTAGTGGCGATGGCTCACTGCAGCTCTGGGATACTGCCAAGGCCACAGGACCATTACAGGTCTATAAAGAACACACTCAAGAGGTAGGAAGAGAATCTCTCTAGGCTAATTGTTTTTCTTTCTTAGACTTTGAAATCCATTTTGGGGAAATGTTCTCAGTGGACGAGTTTAAACTTCAGTGTTTCTTATACATGTTAGATGTCATTTATTATCTGATTATTCAAAGTAAAGTATCTCTTGGCCTAAGGATCTGGGAGAGAAGAGAAAAGGTCAGGCTTCTCATTAGGCAGTAAAAACGCCTCCAGTAGTATATTGTGGCATTGTTTCCTGCAGAGAGGTCCATTGCCTTCTTTTTGCCATTGAGACTGGGTTCCAGTTAGTGCCTTAAGATAGAGGTAGGCGGACTTTTCACAAAGACATCACAAGATTGTCCTTAGGCTTCAGTGAGATTCCTGAGGATTTTCAGAATATATTTGAACAATAGCATCAAGTACTGAATATGAGGCACAGCATATTAAAGAAATTTTAAATGGAAGTCTGGTTCATGTGTCTAGATCTTCTGTATGTGTAGCGTAGGAAATAGTATAGCCTTCAGTCATACTAAAATACATATATATTTTAAAGGAACAAGATTGTAATGATAATCTCTGGGTGTTTTAAAATTTTCCTCAAGGTTGCAATAGATACTTCAGAAGAAAACTTGCAAATTTACTTTCAAATCTATATCTACTACAGCACCTATCCTGTGGTAGGCCATCAATAAATGCTTATTAGATGTAAGATTATTAGTCTTTTGTAATAAATTATCAGGTATATAAGGAGTCTAGATATATTATAGTTATAGCTATTACAAATCAATATTTCTAAGATTAGTATTGAGAATAATAAAAATTTTAGTTACTCTATTATATTTTGATGGCTATTGAATAAATGTAGTTGTAAATTATCATGTTTTCAGAGAATCACTTGATACTAAGACAACTTTGGTAAAGGAGGAACTTTAGTTTCATTGCTGTTCAGTAAAAGAATTCCCACAGGGCAGCATATCCAAAAGTCACACTTTTTTTTTTAAATAGTTTTCATAGTTTTTTTTTATCTTCTTAATACTACTTGTATTATAAATAACATCATGTTTTCATTTTCTTTCCTTTAAAAATATTTTTCCTCTCAGACATTCTTTTTCTTTAACTTTTCCTGACTTTTATTGCTTATGTATATAAATTCTAGGATGGTGAGTGAAATAGATCATAGAGATAGATCCTTTTATGTTAAATAGCATATATTGATTGAATGTTTTTCTTTTAATAAATTTTAAATTGTTACTTCATTTATTCTAAAACAGTAATTTTCATGAAACCATAGCATTAACAGTTGGTGTAGTATGTACATTTATTTGTTTTTAACATATGTTAAAATAAATACATAGTGAATAAAATAAATGTATACACCAGTTAAATGTTGTTTCTTGTACAACTTGTGTATATATACTCTCCAGGAAATATTATTCTAGAATGTCTTTACATTCACCCAGTCTTTATCTCAGTGAAAATGAATTTCACTATCTCAGGAGATAACTTATTTGACTTTTAGATTGCTCTACTGGTTAGAAAATTGCTGGGGTGCAGTCTGGATCGTGACAGTAGTAGAATATTGCATCGGTGGTTAGGATTTCAACATATGAATTTTGGGAGGATATATTTGGCCCATTTCATATACCAAATACTGAGAAACACTTAAAAGAATTTCAGGTGAATTGACAGTTTTGAGAAGCTGATAAATACTTATTGAGTAAGTTAGTAAGTGAATGAGCATAGACAGTTTGAATATTTTCCAATGGTGTGTTCAGGAAAGCTATGTTATAAAATCGAATAGCAAGCAATGAGTCAGCTTCCCCATTGAGCTAGAGCCCTAGCTCTGGTAATATAACAGCTATGTGACCTTGGGAAAGTTATCTTTCCTAAACCCCAGTTTCTTTGTGAACTGAGCATAGTAGTAGCTTGTATCATAGGGTCATTGTGTATGCTTGGACCAGAGCCAGTGCTGAATAAATATGAGCTATTATTATTATTTGCTTTTATAATGGGGTTAGAAAAATGTAAAACATGTTAGAAATTCTGATTATTCATTTTACTACTTGATTACTTGTGAGAAATGTCCAACAATCAATTTTCAGATTTTTTTTTTTTTTGCAGTACTGGGGATTGAACCCAGGGGCATTTACCTATGAGTTATACCACCAGCCCTATTTTTTTATTCTTTATTTTGAAACAGTGTCTCACTAAGTTGTGGAAGTCCCAAGTAGCTGAGGCTGGTTGCTAACCTGCAATCCTCCTGTCTCAGCCTCCCAAGTATTGGGATTACAAGCATGTGCCACCATGCCTGGCAATTTTCAGATTTTTATTTTATTTTTTAATTTTTTTTTGTGGTACTGGGGATGGAACTCAGGGGCGTTCTACCTCTGAGCTATAACCCCAGCCCTATTTTTTATTCTTTATTTTGAAACAGGTCTCACTAAGTTGTAGAGTGCCTTACTAGGTAGCTGAGGCTGGCTGTGAACCCGGATCCTCCGGTCTCAGCCTCCTAAATGCTGGGATTACAAGCGTGTGCCACCACGCCCGGCTAATTTTCAGATTTTTAGATGAAGCAAAAAGGAGAGATCCAAGATATATATATATATCTCCTTTCTCTCTCTCTCTATATATATATCTTGAAAAATATATATATACATATATATATTAGGCCTTGAAGAATGAAGGTCTTGGTGAAATGAAAGAAAAGCATGAGTATGCACAGCTTCTAAACTTAACATCAAAGCAGCAATCCGAATCTTCTCTGTTGTTTAACTGGTGTCTGCATAGGCCATTATGTCTTTTGAGCCCCATAACAGGCCTTTGTTTAGCCTGCTTCTTAATATATATTAGGAATGGGAGAATAGGAAAAATTTAAAAGTTCCAACAAGGAGAAAAAAAAGGTGACCTAAGAATTGTTTCTCTACCTTAATAACATACAGCAGTGTTCTATCAAGAGTGAATTAAAGTGACTTTATTTTTTACATAAATTAACCCACTAAATTGCCAAGGCTGACTTTGAACTCTTTGAACTTGCAATCCTTCTGCTTCAGCCTGCTTTAATAGCTGGGACTGTAGCTAGGATAGCTGGCATGCACCACCACATCCAGCTTGATTCTACATCATCTTTAAAGTCACTTTAACTCTCTAGGTAGCCTGGGCCTAGGTTGTGGTGACATGGCTAAACACACCAAGAAGGTCAGCATCATCTATAAACACAGGATCCGCTATGGTACCTTTCTCCAGAATAGGCTAAGGATGTCTCAAATGATAGAGCTTCTATTGGTCTTCCAAGTCTTCAGCCTTGACTGTGACAGTAGAAGTTGTATTGTAGGTCCAGACACCTCCAGCCAGTTTTCATGCAGGAACCATGGTGCCAGATTCCCACAGCCCTTCTCTTCATCTTGGTTTTGCCACAGAAGGAGCAAGTGTACTTGGTGTGCTGGCTGATTTCAATTTTCTTCAACATTTTCTGGAGAAAGGTACCATAGCGGATCCTGTGTTTATAGATGATGCTGACCTTCTTGGTGCATTTAGCCATGTCGCCACAACCTAGGCCCAGGCTGCCTAGAGAGTTAAAGTGACTTTAAAGATGATGTAGAATCAGGCTGGATGTGGTGGTACATGCCAGCTATCCTAGCTACAGTCCCAGCTATTAAAGCAGGCTGAAGCAGAAGGATTGCAAGTTCAAAGAGTTCAAAGTCAGCCTTGGCAATTTAGTAAGATATTATAAAAAATACATAAATAAATAAATAAATAAGTAAATAGGGCTGGGGAAATAGTTCAGTGATAGAGCACCCCTGGACTCAATCCCTAGGACCCCCTCCCCCCCAAAAGTCAAAATTTGTTCTTATTGTCAAATACTAAGGCTTATTGATTTCCGTGTGTGTGTGTGTGTGTGTGTGTGTGTGTGTGTGTGTGTTTTACTGGGCATTAAAACCAGGGAAGTAGCTCTACCTCATCCTCAGCTTATTTTTATTTTTATTTTTAGACAGAGTTTTGCTAAGTTGCCCAGGCTAGCCTCCAATTTGCAATCTTCCTGCCTCAGCCTCCCAAGTAGCTATGATTATAGGCATGTGCCACCACTACTGGCTCATATGCTAGGCAAGCACTCTACCACTGAGCTATATCCCCAGCCTTGATATGCTGAATTTTTTGTAAGATGTATGATTCAAGCTGATCATTGTGACACACATGTATGATCCCAGTTATTTAGGAGGCTGAGACAGGAGGATTGCAAGTTCAAGGCCAGCCTCAGCAACTTAGTAAAACCCTCAGCAACTTATCAAAATAAAAAATAAAAAGAGCTAGGGGTATAGCTCAGAGGTAGAATGCTCCTGGATTCAATTGCCAGTAAAACACACAGACAGACAGACAGACAGACAGAAGACAGACAGACAGACACACACACATTTAACATTTTTAAGCATTATTTATAGGAAACTTACATTTCAACTAAACATGCAACTATTTAGTATCCTGTTGTGGAGAAACTACTATTTAATTATACATTTTATAGTAATTATACATTTTATAGTAATTATATATTTTATAGTAATTATACATTTTATAGTAATGACATGGTTAAAGTCTTGTTTACCATAAAAACAAATAAATTATTTGCCCTTTAGTATTGATGGAAGCTGAGAAGTCTATAATGATATGGGTACCAATAAAAATATTAATATAAAATGACAGCTAGTCATACATTTAACACAAATGTGGTCACTTTAGACATGTATCTACATTTAAAACCACACAACAGATTTGTCAACTAAAGAGAAATTTCTCCTTCCTTATTTCCTTCCTTCCTGATACTTTCTCCTTACTACTTCCTTTCTTTCCTTTTTCTTTAAAAAATTAGAATATTTCCTTTTGCATATATACTCACACTCAGCCATTCATTTTAGAGTAGGGTACTACAAGAAGATTTTATTACAATTTTAAAACTTGCGATTATAGAAGAAAATAGTTGCTATTTAGGTATCAGTTGAATCGATTCTCTCTCTCTCTCTCTCTTTGGATTTTACTGCTAATAGGATGTAGTATCTATTACCACTTTCAAATCCTTATGTTTTAAAAGCCTTCACCTTTGGGGGGCATTGATTAGTACTTAAATTTGAAGTTGTATTAAAAGAGCTAGCCCTGCCTATCCAGGTAGCACATATTATGTGCCAGACATGTGTTAGTCATTAAAGATTCAGGCTTGAGTAAGACCCAGGTGCTTATTTCTAGCAGTAGTTCTGGGCCATGCGAGCAAACCATTTAATATGATGTGATTAAGGTTGAAATGTCTAGAAGGAACACAGGAGAACCAGAGACTGTCAAAAAGAGATGCTATTTGAGCTGAATCTTAGGTGGTTTGTAATTTTCTAGGCAGCCAGAAGGGACAATGACATCTGATGGAGCTGACCATCTGTACAGGTTAAGATCTGTGAGAGAGCACACCGTGCCCAGGCAGCCTCAAGTCCTTTGGTGTAGTTGAATCATAGCATGTGTGTGGTGGGTGATGGGAGCGGGGGTAAGGAAGCCGGGTAAGGGTCATTTCCTGATGGGCCTTGAATGCCTGGCTACCAGAGTTGTACTTCATGCTTTGAAAATTTAAGAGAAAGATGGATTGCCTAGATTTGGGGCCACTCATAGTGGGCAGACAGCAGGATACACATGGATGGATAAGCATTACCCATTTCCCACTTAATCTACTTCTGAGGGTATTAGCTATTACATACGACTAAACTATAATTCAGACATTTTAGTATTTAAAATGAGAAAGATGCTTGTTTTAATGCAGTGGTTCTCAGACTTTGCTATACCTTAGCATCACCTGGGGAAGCTTTAAAAAATCTTCATGCCCAGGTCACAATGTCTGAGGGTTGGAGTGAGGCATCAGTGTTAAAGATCCCCAGATGATCCCATTGTACAGCAATGTTTGGAAGCCACTGCGTTAACTTCATAGGCATTCAGTTCTAATGATCTCAGTTATGTGTCTTACCTAATATTGGGGGGACTAATGTAGTCAACATGTAGGTTTTAAAAATCTTTAATAAAGAGAATGATTTGTGTTACCTTGCAAAGTCATCCATAGTCCATTTCCATTTATCTAACATCAAATCTTCCTGAAAAAATTTAAGAAAGAGAAAATGATAGTTTAATAGCAGTGAACTATCAGTAGAAAATCACCATTTAGTAGTTCCTAAATGGTAGATGGAAACTGTAATAGGATATACTTGAGTAGAGGAAGAATTTCATGCATGATTACTGCTACTGTATCTGTCATTGCTCTCATTTACTCAGTGTAGGTATCAACACTATGCCTGGTCAGGTCTCCAAAGCAAGTTAGTGAGTGGACCATAGATGGGAATTAAAACTGTGTCTCTCCTACTTTAGAATTTATTAAGAAACATGTAGAGTTATGCAGTGTTATTTGATAATTTTAATCACATGAAAGTGAATATTTTTTAGTTTTGCTGCAAGATCATATGAAGTGGATATATTGGTAGAACTATTTAAATATATGCAGATTTATGTTTTATATAAGACAGGAATATAAGCGTATATTTAAGTTATATTGTTTGCCATACATATATGTTATATATGTATACATATATGTTATATATGTATATATGTATATGTACATATTTATATATGTATATATACATATATAAATTTAAAAAAAAGAAACAATGAAAAGATAATGCAAAAATAATAAAACTTTTTAAAATTAGTTATGTTTTTATTGGTGCATTATAATCATACAACTTGTTGAAGTTCAGGGTGATAGAGGCATATGCACACTTTTACCCTCCCTCTCCCCTCCTTCCCATGCTCAACACAGAATGGCTTTGGTAAGTTTGTTTATGTACATCATGTCCATTGAGGTGTTTCCCTCTTCCCCCTCCCATATCCCTAATTAGGTCCCCTTCTTCATTCAACTGAGGTTTCTCTTCCTTTTCTGGAGCTAATAAAACTCTTAAAAGGAGTGGGAAAGAAAGCAGGAGAGTAATGATAAAGATTTCCATAAGATTTCTCTAAATATAGCTTGTAATATAGTTTTGGCCTAAGACTACTGAAATATTTTACATAATTAGAAATCACAATTTAAACCAGAAAAAAACAAGCAATACTAGAAGTTGAAAACAAACAGAAGCAAATTAATGTAGTAGTCTGTCAAATGGCACCATAACCAGGTATTGAAAATAATTATTTCAAGTAACTATAAAAACACAGTGTTGTGGTTGTACATCCGTAAAAGGATATGTTTGATAGAAAGAATTGGAAAGAAATTTCAAACTGCATTCAGAAAAATCCATATTGTTATTTGAAACTCTCATATGTATATCATAGGTTAACGCTTAACAGTAATATCATTAGAAACCAAAAGTTTTCAGAAAAGAGATATGAGAATAAAGAAGGTAAATAAGAAAAATCTTTTTTTTTTTTTTTTTTTGAAGCAGACTTTTGCTAAGTTGCTAAGGCTAGCCTCAAACCCATGATCCTCCTGTCTCAGACTCCCAAGTACTGGAATTACAGGCATGTGCTACGATTCCTGGTTAACAATCTTAAAGTTGGATGGGAAATATTGTATTTTTCTCTATATAAGAAATACGTATTTCCTAGTTGCTTGCACTATAAAGACTTAGAAATAAAACTCAGTAGCAAAGAAAATCTTCAGTGTCTAGATTATGGCTTCTAAGTACTATTTCCTTCTAAAAGGAACAGTGGTCTTTGGAGAAATTATGTATTACAGTATTGGGTGGGAAATACAGAAGATGAATCTAAGACATCTGTTTATGCCAGAAAGCAAGAAAACTGTGAGAGGTGGGTGATCTGTCCAAAGTGTAGAGGAGACCACTTGAAGGGGTTCTCATCTGCCAAAGGTGGAACAATTTGAACATCACAAAGGATGATCCAATGAATTGCAACACAGTACACACACACACACACACACACACACACACTCTCTCTCTCTCTCTCTCTCTCTCTCTCTCTCTCTCCTCTCTCTCCTCTCTCTCTCTCTCTCTCTCTCTCTCTCTCTCTCTCTCTCTCTCTCTTCTCTCTCTCTCTCTCTCTCTCTCTCTTTCTCTCTCTCTCTCTCTCTCTCTCTCTCTTTCTCTCTCTGATGTATGTATTTTCACTCCTTGTGTGGAATTATGATGATTAGAAAAAACCTTAAAGATTAATAGAACAAACAAATCATTCTGAAAATTAAATAAAGGTACAGAACCAAGGCATTTATCTTCCCATTTCTGTATGAATTTTGTTGTAGAGTAATAAAAATTGATTAAAAATTATTTATAACAGAATCCCAGCCAATATATGCAGAAGAAATAACAGAATTAGAAAATCACCATTTAGTAGCTCCTAATGAAATAATGACTGTAGGCAAGGGTCATGTGCGGATGCTAAAGTCATTAATTTAAGATTGAAACAGTCTCTAAACAATCTAGGATCTCCAAAAGTGGGTCAATCAGAAATTATATTCCTCCTAATATAATAGGAAGCTAAAAAGTTTTTTTTAACTGAATGTGATTAAGCTTCCAGATCTAACTTCCAGTTTAAGGAAATAGGAAGGATAGAGGAAGAAGTTAAATATTATCATGAGGAAACAATTAACCAAATCCAGAATCTAGAACAGGACCAATAACTTGGTTTCTTCAACAAGTAAATATCATGGGAAGGAGGGTTGCTAGATTAGAAGAGATGTAAGAGACATAACAGCTAAGTGTAAAATGTGAATCTCATTTGATACTGATTCAAATAAACCAACTAAAAAAGGCATTTTTGTAACAGTGAGGGAAATAGGAATACATACTGGGTATTAGATGATATTGAGAGCTTTTGTTCATTTTATTTGGGTTGAAAATGTGTAAAGCTTAGCAGCAAATGTAAAAACAAAAGTCCTTATCTGAAATACGTATGTGTGAAATAGTCTGATGTTAAAATACTCCAGCAGTCGACTACTCAGTCAATGATGGGATGGATAAAACAAGATGGACAAAATGTTGATGTTATAAAAGTGTGTAATAAGTACCTGGGGGTTCTTTATACTGTTCTTTGTAGTGTATCATGCTTTTATATTTCCATAATGATTTTTTAAAATTCAAGTTTCATATTAAAAGAAAATATGTAACCATTTCTAATTACTCAGTAATTAGAAGTCAGTGTTCTTTGCATTAATACAGATAAGTATGAAATTTCTGGGCATAGTTTTTATTTGATAGTTTTTAATTAAATAGACCAACTTAAAAGGGTATTACTTTACAGTAGATTAAAAATGAGCTCTTTGGGAATTGGTTTTAGCAATAAAATTTGTCCTCTCAAAGTGGTTCTGATGAAGTTCAGATTTCATAAAGCAGCACAAAATATTGTTCACTGTTTTTTTTCTTTTTTCCATTTCCCAATTAATTTTTCCACCTCTGCCAAGAGTGATTTCATAAGATAGGCCTTTAGAGGACCCTACTTTTAAAGCATAAAATCTTTATGGAACAATCATATTTCTCTTCCTTTTTCTATTTAATTTGACCATTTGCCATGTCCTCTCAGAGTGGGAGTGGAGGAGGAAATCGAGAATAAGATGGAAGAGTAGTTCAAGATGAGATGCACTTTTCATCCAGTTTTGTTTCTCAGTTCATTCATACCAAGACATTTTAACTCCTGCGTACAAGGCACTGTTACCTGGCCTTGCTGGGAAGAAGAACAAGTCAGGCATGTCCTTGTCTTTCTGGAATCCTTGCCCTTTTTGGGGACAGGGGCTGAGGCTGCTGGTTACCTCACGTAGAGTGTGATAAGTGCTGAGATTGGACACAGTACCGCATGTGGGGCAGATTTTGAGCCTGAAGGGAGAGTAGGAATGAGCCATTCAAGTGGAGAGGCCAGATATGTAGTGTGAGAGGCAAAGGAAAGAACACCCTGCAAGGGAGACTGGAGCCTGTGAGCCTGGAACAGTCAGTATCCAGCCATTGTGCTAAGAACAGTTGGAGGACATTGTGGATTTTTAAAAATTTGCTGTGAAATAGTTCATATGTATAAAATATGTGGAAGATGTAAAAATGATATATTGAACACTTGCATTTTTACTATCCAGCTTAAGAAATAAAATATCACCTATACCATGGGAGTCCCCGGGATATCCCTTTCTAATCCTATTCTTCTCCCTCCTTTTTCCTTCCTTCTTTCCATGAGTAACCACTAGCCTAAATTTTCTACTTATGTTTTCTTTTTAATTTTACTACATATGTACGCATTTCTAAGTCATGCATAGTTTTGCATGATTTTGACCTTTGGGTAATAGGAATCAACACAGGTGAATCTCACATGAGGTTGAGTGAAGATGATAAGCTGAAGGAGCCATAGTATAAAACCATTGAAAGGCTTTATGCAGGGGAGTGACATTAATCTATATTTATAAATTCCTTTTCTTTTTCCTTTTTTTGCAGTACTAGTACTGCAGTCAAACCCAGGACCTCACACACGATAGGCAGTCATTTTACCTGTGAGCTATATCCTCAGTCCTTTTTTATTTTAGTTTGAAACAAAGTCTTACTATACTGCCCCGGCTGGCCTGGAACTTGTGATTCTCCTGCCTCTGACTTCCCAATAGCTGGAAATACAGGCATGTGCTCCCATGCCTGACATAAGTATTATTTTTTCTGCAGTGTGAATAATGGGTTGAAAATGAATAAGAATGGATGGGGAGAGCAGTTGGAAAGATGCTATAATCTTACTGGAGCTTATGGTTGATAGAGAGGTTACAACAGACTCTTAACCATGACCCTTGAGGATGTTATCCCTCCTCACTCTTTGCCCTTGCTGTTCCTCAGACATGGCAACCTTGTTCCCTGCTTCATCTTTTCCTGTTCTCTCTACCTGAAGCCTTTCCTGTCAGATTTGAAGAGTCTAGTCTTTTCTTACACTCAAGTCTTTGCTTAAAGAGGTCATTCCTGATCATTGTATGGAGAAGTGACTCCACCCCCGCCCTTGTTATTATTTTATAGTTTCCTTACTCTGCTGTATTTTTCTTTGTAGGTTAAGATCTCAACGTGAAATTTTACATTTCTTTATTTACAGGTATCTTCTTCTGCTAAAATATAATATCCATGGGGGTGAGTCTTGTCTAACAATGTAGCGGCCCCTCCTCTGTGCCCATCTACATAGGAGATGCTTAATACATGTTTGTTGACTAGATGAGTAAATCCTCTCAAAGTTGGCATAATGAAATCCCTTTATCCCTTTCCTCTGTCTCCTCAAATACCTCTGGCTGCCAACTTTTTTTAGAGCTTCAGGATAATGTCCAAACCCTGTTCATGCTTGACATTTCCCCTTGGCTGTCTTGCTGTTACTTCAGACTCAGTATGTATAAAATTATACATTATCTCCATCCTCCAGTCTTCCACTTTTGTTTATGCCATCATCACTGATGATTGTACAAAACCTTGGTGTTATCTTGCTTTCACTAACCCTAGACCCTAGCGTGCTGAATGTCCTTGTTTACATCTTTGAAGGCATCTGGGTCAGTGTTTCACCTCTGCGTTATGTCTACTGACATTCCAGCCAGCCCTCAAGGCCCTGCTTGGATCTTCTCTTCTGGGCATCAAGCCGAATCTCCCATCATAGCACCCCTCTTGTACTTATGTCTGTACTTACTTTTTTATTTTTAAGCATGATCTCTTGGCCTGTTAGTTCCTTTCCTATATCTTAGTACTTTAAAACACAACAAAACAAATGAGGCATTTTTTGATTGAGTTGCCTCTATTTTCTTCTTTATTATCCCATTTTTAACCTTACCACCATGCATGACTTATCCTTAGCTTTGTCCTAGAGACACTTGGTTGTGTCACAGATGAGGCAGCGGCAGCAATACTACCAGCAGCATAGTTTTCTTACCTCTTATCTTTCCTTTTCTCAGGGTTGGGTTCTCTCTGAACTGGTGAAGGCTCCTAAAGTGTTAAGGGATGAGAAATCAGAAGGTTTTGATTTGGGCAGCACACAGGAAATGTGTGGATGCAGTGGAGTCTGGGCTGATGATGTTAGTCTTAGTAGCTCTATGCATCCTCAGCAACAATGAAGGTTGCGAAGATGTATTTGATTGGTTATTTTAACCAACAATTATCAAGTGCCTCTTTTATTGTGATGAGCATAGACTTACTCAAAACTCATTTGTTTTGCTCTTGAGGGGTCTCCAAAATCTAGTAGGTTTGGTAGTTATTTAACATTACTTTAAATTCTGGATTAGCAGTAGCTACTGGTGGAGTAGCCACTGGTGGAGAGCATCAGCCTCACTGAGGGGCTTACCGGGCGAGGCTTAGCTCATAAAGAGGGGATATGGCCACGTCTTGATAGTGCTGCATAAGTGGATTCACAAGTAGACAGGGCCTTAAGTTCTTGGACAGGGATGATTCCTGAAAGCAACATGGAGTAGGTCTGGGCCTGAGTGTAGCTCCAGTGAATGTGATACAGCACAGGCATGGCTTTATTTCTTCTTGGCAAGGCAGTCCAGAAGTCCTGACTCAACAGCGCCCTCCAGCAGTGTGCTGTACAGACAGCCTAGCATTGCAATTAAGAGTGGGCTCTGCAATTGGGCTGTCTTGGTTCAGATCTTAACTCTGTACCTCACTAGCTTCAGGAACTTGGACAACTTACTTAACTTCTCTGGGTCTTGGCATATATAGTATCTACTTCATATAAATGAAGATTAAAATGAGATAAAATACATGAACTGCTAATGAGAGCCTCTGGCACACAGTGCTCAATAAGGGTTTTTGTTTTTATTAAAGTTTATTGTTGTTATTTTTGACTGTTCACATCAGCTAGAGCAGGAGTTGGCAAACTACAACTCCTAGACCAGGGTTAAATCTGGCCCTATACTTGATTTGTAAATAAAGTTTTATTGGAACAGAACCATGCCCAATCTATGATAATGACTACTTTTTGGTGCAACTTGGGCTGCGTTTAGTAATTGTAACAGTGACTGAATAGCTTAGAAAGTCTCATATTTATTACATGACCCTTTATAGAAGACATTTACCATTTACTATATGGCCTTTAAGAGAGAAATTTAAAGGATAAAAATCAAACTCTAGTTCTTAAGATCTTCGATGATTGCTTCCAAGCCTATCTTTTTTGGCATCCATAACTAACATTCGGCTCAGCAGCTCCTGGGTTTAGCTGCCCCTTCTGTTTGCTTCATGAGTGTTCTCCATTGCTAGATTGTGGTTCCTTTCATGTTGAAACTGCTCTTCTCTCTTACACGATTGTGGAAAGTATGAGGGCCAGGACTAGGATACGAGGTGTGAGCCACTCTCTTGGCTGTACAATTTAAGGGCCCTCCACCAAATTTGGTAACCAAAATAATCTGTTAGTGCAATTTTTTAAAAATAAGCAATGCAAAAAAATCATGATGAATAAATTGTGAAATTTTCATTATTTTTCTGAAACCTTAATAATTTTATTTTTATAATTTTTCTAGCTTTATTTTAGTATAATTGGCAAAACAAAGTTGTATATATTTAAAGTATATAGTGTAGTGTTTTGATATTTGTATATCTTGAAAATGATTTCCGAAATTGAGGTACTTTGCTTATTCATCCCGACACAGTTACCATTTTGTGTGCACTTGTGTGATGAGAACATTTAAGGTTACTTTCTTATCAAATTTAAAGTATACAATACATTATTAACTATAATTGCCATCCCATACATTGGAGCTCTAGAACTTACTCATGTTATAACTAAAAGTTTGTGCCTTTTGACCAATATCTCATTTCTCCACCTCAAGATCCCCAACCTTCTGGCAACTACTATTCTATTCCACATTTCTCTGAGTTTGACTTTTTAAGATTTCATATCAAAGTGACAGAATGTCAAAATTTCAAAGGCAGGAGCTGTTTTACTGGTTTATTTTTCCTCTTAGGCTCTAACGTGGCTTATCATAGCTCTGGATAGCAGAGAACAAGTAACCCTTCCTTAAGCCATAGCAAACCCCACACACGTGTTCTTCTACATAGATGCGGGAGTTAGAGTTTTAAGATCCAAAATAGCCTGCTAGCTGATCATCTTTAATGACCTATACAAAGGTCCGTGTCAGGACTGCTTTCATAAAGTGTAATTATGCACATATTTTGGTAGGCTTAGCTTATAGTAGTGGTCTATATATAATCTGTTGTGCAAGATGACAGAAGGAAAAATATTTCCATAAGCTTTTAAATGGTTCATTTGAAATGGTTCACTGAGAGCAGTGGAACATAAGTTGGAATAGCAGCATCGGATAACTAAAGCTGCTTACCAAGAGATTGGAAAGGATCACTGAGTTCTTAGAAGCTTTTGAAAAGAGAGGCCAGATAGGGGGATTAATTGTAGTGTAATGCTTTCTGATAAACATTGACCGGGCAATCTTTATAAGATGACTAATCTGCTTTGACATTTCTTCATAGTGCTGCAAACAGTGATTTGTTGGTAAGTTTACAATGTGTATAATTTATTTTAGTGAAGACCTGGAAATATTCTGTGGAATTGTATTAAAGCCAAGTGGAGTCTTATCTCTAAAGTATAGAATGGTCAGGATTACCTTTCTATTTCTCCAACATCATGTTGAAATGGAAAGGACTTTATTTAATGTTTTGACAAAGTAAAATAGTTGTTTTAGCGGTTATCACTGTTGTAAAGAGATAAAATGTAAGATTCAACTGCATGTTGTTTTGCTTTCTAAATGCTTTCAAATCTTTCTAGGTGTATAGTGTTGATTGGAGCCAAACCAGAGGTGAACAGCTTGTGGTGTCTGGCTCATGGGACCAAACTGTGAAAGTGGTATGTCAGTATTACTGTATTTAAAAACCAATACTGTCTTCTTCAGTGCTTTCACTGAATTTTTTCTTTTTCAAAATATTTTTCTTTAGCTTTACAATTGGACAATTTTCTTTCCAAAAAATATATTAAGACATTTATTAGAATTTAAAGTTTTCTAGTCTTTTGGCTATAATCTAATAATTAGCTTAGCATTGATTAATTTGGCCCCTTAAAGAACATCTTGACTTACATAAAATAAATTTATAAAAAGTCTTTGAGATATGCATGTATATATATGTAAGCATATATAGTATATTATACATATAGTATATATAAAAGCTTACATTTGAATTTACCTCTGTTAAGTAATTGATCTATTTGTTTATTTTTAGTGGGACCCAACTGTTGGAAAGTCTCTGTGCACCTTTAGAGGCCATGAAAGTGTCATTTATAGCACAATCTGGTCTCCCCATATCCCTGGTTGTTTTGCTTCAGCCTCAGGTAAATAACTGAAGTTACCAAAAGCCTAAACTTATAGTGAAGGGCGGCCTTGTTTTCCCCAGTAGGTGGCACTGTGTACCCTAGATTCAGAGAAGATAGAAGCCTATATTACTTTTCAGCTCTTAAGACCATTTCATTCTTTACCAACCTCTTGATAAGAATTAGCTGAGGTCCAGATTACTTTTCAATGAATCTTAACTTCTAGAGAATAACTCCTAGTTTCTTGTCAAGGACAGATTTGTGGATGGTAATGTCATAACTGAAATAAGAATTATATTTGAAAGACAAGGCCATTTTGCTTTAGAACACTTATTGAACCTGTGAAGCATCCGTGTGGCCTTGTCAATGAGCAGGTTGAGTTTGGAACGGAGAAGTCTGGCCTTGTGAATAAAAATTGTGTCCTTGGCTCATAATTCGTAACCAAAGCCACTGTAGTAAATTAGAGTACCCAGGGAAGACTAAATAGGAGAAATCTCGGGATAAAGCACTGATGAACAAACCACTAACCTCAGATCAAAACAACTTACTGAAAGTTTTGTAAATAAACTTTTATTAGAACACAGCCATTCCATTAATTTGTGAGCCGGCTATGGCTGCTTTCACACTGTAGTGGCAGAATTGAGAAGTAGTTGCCCTTAAAGTCAAGAATATTTAGTATCTATCACTTTACAGAAAATGTTTGTTGACACCTGTTTTCCCTTGAGGGAAAATAAAGAATTAGAAGCAATTTTGTACAGTTAACTGTTTAGAGGACAGAAGACAACAGCTAGAGAAAGAGGTAGTGTGCTTCTAGTATTGTCTCCTCATTTAATTATCCAGTATCTAAGGATACAAGGTATGGCAAGTTGTTCCTTTCTTGCTAATAAACTTTGTCAGTGCCCTAAGTTGTTGAATTATGTGGAGTGGCTCCCATAGGAAATATCACAGAAATCCTTTTCATTGGTTTATTTTCTTATTATTTGAAAAAAATAAATAGCCAGATACCCTGAATTCTGGAAGTATTATTAGGTTAAAGACACTCAAATAGAAACTTTCAAGTAAAGTGTATGGGAACAAATATATCCATTTGGATTATGCAATTTTTTGAGATCCTAATAGTGATAATACCTATGTTTAGAGCCATAGTTAATTTAAAAAACATTTTGTTCACTGATAAAAATTAATAGTGTTATTTTCTAAAGTAAAGAACAGTATCCTTTGTTAACCTACACAATACTATTATTTTTTAAATTTCTTTTCTTTTTTTTTTTTTTTGGTACTGGGGATTGATCCCAGGGGCATTCTACCTCTGAGCTACACCCCCAGCCCTATTTTATATTCTTTATTTTGAAACAGGGTCTCACTAAGTTGCAGAGGGCCTCACTTAGTAGCTGAGGCTGGCTGCAAAACCGGATCTTCCTGTCTCAGCCTCCCAAGTAGTAGGATTACAAGCATGTACCACCACGGCTGGCTTATTTTTTAAATTTCTAAGGGTCGAAATTATGAATTTTTTTTATGTGGTGTTAAGGATGAATCCAGGGGCATTGTGCCTCCAAGTTATCCCCCAGCCCTATTTTATTTTTTTTTACTTGGAAACAGGGTCTTATTAAGTTGCTGAGAGCCTCGCTAAGTTGCTGTCTCAGCCTCCCAAGTAGTGGGATTATAGGCATGCACCACCATGCCCAGCTGAATAAATTTTAGCTGCCTTGTCCATAATCTGAATTAAATCTTTTCCAAAATATCAGATCTTTTGGGATGAAACCAGTAATATATTTTGCCTAGTTACATTTCTTTCTCTAAGACTGAATTTCTTCTTTAATCTTTTATCTTTCTGTGGCACAGCTAATCATAAGGCTGGGTGTATATTAAGAAAACAGCAATGTTAATATACTTATTTTGAATTAATTCTCCTTTATGCTTTTAATTTAATATAAATGATGTTTAATGTGTGTAATGAATCAGATCTGTAAGATGACCACAATTCAGTTTAATAGTTATAATTTTACCATTGTATGTATATAAATTTTTTTTTGTTGTTTTTGTGGTACTAAGGATTGAATTCAGGGGCATTCTACCTCTGAGCTACATCTTCAGCCTTATTTTATTTTGAAAGAGGGTCTCGCTAAGTTACTGAGGCTAGACTTGAACCTGTGATCCTCCTGTCTCAGCCTCCCAAATACTGGGGCACCACCATTCCTGGCTTGTATATTTTCATTTGTTTGTTTATTGTGGTACTGGGGATTGAACCCAGGGGTGTTCTACCTCTGAGTTATACCCCTAGACCCCTTTTTTATGGTACTGGGGATCAAGTCCAGGGGTATTCTACCACTGAGCTACACCTCCAGCCCTTTTATTTTTCATTTTGAAAAAGGGTCTCGCTAAGTTGTTGAGGTTGGCCTCCAGTGTGCTATCCTCGTGTCTCAGCCTCCCAAATACTGGGATTACAGGCATGTGCCGCTGTGCCTAGCTACCATTTTATATTTTTACCATTGATGAAGAGCCCTAACACAGAGAGTGTTAGTCCAAGTTGTATTAACATTCTTGTGAGGATGTAAATTTGACTGACATTAGCATAATTTTCTTAGGGGAGAGAGGCCCTTTCGTCTCATACTATAATTTCCGTGGGGTCATTTTAAACCCTGGATAGAACTAGTGGTATAGAATAGGTCCACCTTTAAAATGTACTGAAATGTGCTTCTCTTTCAGTGAAACAGTGAAGGCATGTTTGCTGGGAGCTTGAACTGGCAACAGTCATTGTGAATTGTTTTATAGTATACAATTTTATATATTTGGAATAGTATTAGTAAGTAGACTTGAACCACTGATAGATTTTAAAATTTTTTTGGTCTTATTTTAATTTTGTTCACTATTATTAGTATTATTATTATTATTATTATCATCATCATCATCATCATCATCATCATCATCTTTTATTGGTGCATTATAATCATACATCTTTGTTAGGTACAAGCTGGTAAAGGCATATATGTGCACATCTCTCATTTAACCTTTCCCCAATTCCCACCCCACTCCTTCCTTCTCAAGTTCAGTTTAGTGACTGACTTTGATATGTTTATGAAAGTACATTAGGTGCATTAGGGTGTCCCTCCCCCCACCCCCCCTGCCTCCCATCACCTTCAGTTAGGTCACCTTCTTTGCTCATCTAAGGTTTCTCCTTCTTTGTCTAGAGTCCCTCTTATGTCCCACTTTCTCCCTAGCTTCCACATATTAGGGAGAGCACACGATTTTCTTTTTTTACTTTTTGTGACTGACTACTCTCACTTAGCATAATGTTTTACAGTTTCATCTATTTCTCTGCAAATGACATGATTGTGTTCTTCTTTATGGCTGAGTAAAATTCCATTGTGTACATATCCCAGTTTTGTAATCCATTCATCTATTGATGGACATCTTGGCTGGTTCTATAGTTTGGCAATTGTGAATTATGTGGCTATAAACATAGATATACATGCATTTGTCTGATAGTTTGGTTTCTGTTTTTTTGGGTAGATACCCAGAAGTGATATTGCTGGATCCTATGGTAGGTTCATTCCCATTCGTCTGAGGATCCTCCATACTGTTTTCCAAAGTGGTCATTATTATTTAAGGGTTTACTGGAGATTGAATGCAGGGCCTTGTGCATGCTAAGTACACTGTTGCTGAGCTTTACCCTACCCTACCTTCATTTGTTTTTAATCATTGTTCTTTTTGTGCCTATGACCAAATATAAACTAGTGACAAAATCATGAACTAATACAGCTGCATTTATTTAAGCATTAGCAGAATCTTGTGTATTAGGCCTTTATTTGGGCTGAGTCACACAAACCTCTTCCTTTTGTTTCTCATGATATATGTAACGTTGATTCTGGAGGTTGCAGGTAGAAGGTTCAGTGTTTGAGAGTGAGTAGCAAAAGATTAATTATAGATCTAGCAGTATAATCACAGTACTTAATTTTTAAATCTACCCATACAGTATAAATGGGTAATACATAAAAGTAGTCTTTTATCAACAGAATAAGCATTTACTTTCATAGAAGCATCTGTTTAATTTTAGTACCTTCATGTGTTATATTAGAAATATAAATAGTGGTCATGTCAGCCAGGACTTCTTTGGTTAAAAGTGAAAAAGCATTTGCTCCAACTGCATTAAGAAAGAAGATAATTTATTTTCTGACCTAGTTGGAAAGTCTAGAATTAGATCTGGTTTTAGACCAGATCTAAATGGTTGGGTGTAGATCTCTGTCTTCTCTTATGTTGGTTTCAGTATCAGATTCATGTAATGGCAGAATGACCGTAGCTCCATCCTCTATGTCCTTTCTGGTTTCTGTCCTGTAGGAAAAAGTGGAAGCTTCCCTCTCAGGCATGGAGGAAAGTTTTATTTTCTCTCTTTGGGTCTGATATACAGATATTCCTGAACCAATCACTGTTCCTAGGGAGGGCAGTGCAGTATTGACTTAGGCCCAGTTTAGTCCCTGCAGTCAGGAGAGGGCCATACCCAGACTGCATGTGCTGAGGATGGAAAGAGTGAATCCTAACTAGGTGCAAGTAGGTGGGTAGATTCTAGGAGGCCAGTTTTCTTTAAATTGGTAATACGTTTAAGGCTTAAAATAAATCAGTGAGGATTTGATGAATCAAATCAAGCATTGGACCTGTAAGCTCTAAAATATGTTCCTTAAAATCAAACCAAACCAAATGATAAAACCCTTTTAAAAATTTCTCTGTGAAATTGGATACAGGAAAGCTGTTTAGAATTTTTGAAAATTCATTGGAAGGTTGATTTGTCAAAACATTTTCCGTTTTCCTGAGATATTCCTTCATGATGATTGTCTATAAATAGTAACCTAAGCCAGGTGTAGTGGCATATGCTTGTAATCCCAGGACTTGGGAGGCTGAGACAGGAGGATCACAGGTTCATGGCTAGCCTCAGGTACTTAGGGAGGCCCTCTGCAACTTAGACCTTGTTTCAAAATAAAGAATATAAAATAGGGCTGGGGGGTGTAGCTCAAAGGTAGAATGCCCCTGGGTTCAATCCCCAGTATTAAAAAAAAAAAGTAGCTTAAATTTTAAAATTTCTTTTGTACTCTGCAAAATCAGAAGGGGTTGTGGTATAGTAAAAAGTAAACTCTTACTGTGCTGTAGCCATTTCAAAAGATAAAAAAAATTATGAAATTACTTACTAAGCAATGTACTATGCATTAGTAGACACATGAACTACTTAGCAGATTTTCTTTACTAGTCTTGTCTTCATACATTTCCTATGGCACTTATATATTTTTTTGTATAGGTGAATGCCTTTCATACCCAATCACTAAAATATTTTTACAGTTATTACATAAGCTATGGAAGTAATTTTATTACAATTTTGTTTCTTTTTCTTTCTTTTTTTGTTTTTCTTTTGGTACTGGCGATTGAACCCAGGGGCATTCTAACTCTAAGCTGTATCCCCAGCCTTATTTTATTTTTTATTTTGAAATAAGGTCTCACTAAGATGCTGAGGCTAGCCTTGAACCTGCAGTCCTCCTGTCTCAGCCTCCCAACTACTGGGATTACAAGCATACACTACCAAGCCTGGCTTATTAGAATTTTGAAAACATATCCTAGGTTATTTGATTGTTGAGAGGGACATTGTCAGCTAGTCCATCAGATATTTATTGAAAGTTCATGGTTTACTGGGTACTAGAGATTCAATGAAGAAGAAAATAAAGTTCCTGTCATCCTAGAGCATGTTGTCCAGTGACAAAGAGTGATGCTAAAGGAAAACTAGATATACATGATGATAAGGAGTGTGAAGTTCTTTGAAGGAGAGGTACTGTAGCTCAGTGATTAGGAACATAGACTTTGGAGCTGGACTGCCCTGGGGTCAGATTCTGTTTTCACCATTTTTGTTGACTTTGGTCATGCCATTTAACCTCTGTCCTTCCATTATTTCTTTTTTTTTTTTTTTTTTTTTTTTTTTTTTTTTTTTTTTTTGTGGTACTGGGGATTGAACTCAGGGGCATTCTACCTCCGAGCTACACCCCCAGCCCTATTTTTTATTCTTTATTTTGAAACCGAGTCTCACTAAGTTGCGGAGGGCCTCACTAGGTAGCTGAGGCTGGCCTCGAACCCGGATCCTCCAGTCTCAGCCTCCCGAATGCTGGG